>QRFJ01000271.1:0-294379 GCA_006176705.1 Cocos nucifera
AATGTTCTGCTAGATATGGAAGTTTATGTCTAGGATTATTGACTTCAATCCTGTCATAATGATGCTGCCTTGCATCACTTGCCGGTCTGCCTCAAATATTGTTTCTATAACTAAATGGAACAAAAAGTTGATTGGTTATAGTACACAATTAAGAACAACAAATTCATATAGAGAAGTTTAACAATATTATTTTTGGTTGGTAATGTGAAGGAATACTCCCAAAATGATAGAGGTTTTGAGCATGGATGGGTCTGGTTGCAAGCAAATGGAGTCTTCAAAAGTGGATTCCTTCTCAGGTTGAGATGTGCAGAACTTCTCCTTGCTTTAGAGTAATTGTGATGCCATACTACAGATCTCTAAATACAATTACTTATGCTTCTTTCCTGTGTCTGACAGGCAAAGTGTGGGTTTCACCATCTGAAAGATATGCTATTGTTCCTGATGAAACTGTAAGTTCAGCTATTGTTGATGCCTTGATGACACTGAATTATATCCAATTGAAAGCGAAATCAAACAGTTATTAGTGTGGTCTAAATTCTCCGTCAATTGTTTAGTTCAATCTGGCAATGACATTTGATATTACTGAATCGCTCTTAGTAACTGCGATAGATTTTTCTATAGATGTGGTTAATGGATAGGTAATTAAGGATACTGAAATTTTCATGTAGGTTACAAAACAAGCAGCAAATGCTGTCGGGGGGGCATCGGAAATGAAGCAAGCGTACCAGAGAAGGATGTCAAGAGAACTAGACTCTAGTTAGTTTTCGTCCCTCATCCTAATTATTTTGCAATGTGTTTCTCCTGCTAGAAACTGATGCTTTTGTTCTCTGTAAGTAGATTATATCAAGTTCATTTTCCAGTTTTCTTCATCTATCATGGATCTTTAGCTGTCTATATGGTGCCAGTACTCTTTCCATTTTTAAATGAAGTTAATTTTGCAAAATCAATGTTTGCGTTCATTGGGTTGCACAATGAAATCGTCATATTATAAGATTAAAGTAGTTCACTTTTACAATGACATTGGCAGAAACTGCTTTTTTAGGGGTCATCACTTGTTGTAATGGGAATAGGCTTGGGCTGACAAGCGTAATGGACAGGTTCAATTCCTGAAACAGTGAAAAAAAAAGAAAAAGCCAAGGTTAGGTGTATGACTGGGTAATGGCCTTTTATTGCTAGAAACTGCTTTTTAGGTTTTTAGCAGCAGTTCTCTTCTATAAGAGGGTAAGATGCAGTCAATTTTATCATAAAAGTGAATGAGAGAAATGTATTTTTCTCCTTTTGCCTCTCAACAAAAAGAAACCATATTCTTCCTCCTGAAGATGGAGTCAGTCAGAAATTTGGCTTTAAATTATCACTCTGCTGTGATGTCTTTTATGCGCATAAATTTAATTTGGTTTCCCCAAGACCTGAGAACATGAAGGAAACAATATTGAATTCGCTATACCAGGAGGCTAGTTTCTGGTCTTCCTGATGAAGATCTTCAAAATAATTTATAGAATTAACTTGCTGGTGGAGACTTTCATAGAAATATGGAGCTTGCTGAAGAACGAATCTCTTACCAGGTGGCGAAAGGGAGAAGAGTAGAAAAGATGATACATCAGAAATTATATGCTTACAGCCATTGGTTATCCAAGAACTAGCTGAACTGACAATGTGATTTATTAGAGTTGGCTTTGATGCAGCCGCGGGTTAATGGAGAAAGGAATAGAAAAGTGATGACCATTCAGAAACATGGCAAAACATTAAAAAAAACAACATAATTCAATAATGGTCTTGGTAATCCAGGGTCCTCAGAGAGGTAAACTAGGGACTGATCTAAATGCAGGAAAATGGGATAAAAATGGATGAAAGGTACTTGGGACTGATCCAGATGTGGGAGAAAAATAGATGGAAGGTAATGAACAGATTCTGGCGTAAGATAGATGTGCAAGGGTCAAGCATCAGCAATTTTCTTTGGGGGGATATTTACCGATTAACATTTGGATGTCATAATTTCTTGTAGAGACTAACATGCTTCAGGAGATCTTAGTTATATGTGGAAGTCATTTACTTGAGGTAAGATCATGTCACATTCCTCGGG
The DNA here is from genome assembly GCA_006176705.1 of Cocos nucifera. Classification (NCBI taxonomy): domain Eukaryota; kingdom Viridiplantae; phylum Streptophyta; class Magnoliopsida; order Arecales; family Arecaceae; genus Cocos; species Cocos nucifera. The sequence goes on from QRFJ01000271.1 coordinate 2,081, forward strand.
CAATATAACAATTTTCTAAGCAGGATTTTTGAAAAGCAAACCAGCAAGCCTTTCTGAAACCTCATTTATTTAGGTTTACTGGTAACCTCTTTTAGTAGTGAGAACCGAACATCCATGTAAAGCATGTTTGATGTCAGGATTTTGTGCTAAGTTGTTGCTGGGAAACTTTAGAACTGGAAAAAGCCTGAGGTTTGGTAACTTCCCTCGTGTTTTAGAGAAAGCGATCGTCCTAGTAGTTGACAGATTGAAACTTCTGAACTTACATCTTCAATCCAAATTTTCCCTTTTCCATGGTAGATTTCTAGCCATTCCATTCTTTCTCTTATCTTTGTAATTCGTTCATTACTTCTGGCCGCAGTTCCATTTTAATCAGACTTCATGTTTTAAAAGATTTCTCATCATATTCTGAACCCTAAAAAGAGAGAAAATAAAGAAAAAGAATCCTTATATCTTCTCACATGCTGTACCTAGCCTTCCTTATGAGAATTATGCTTATGGATGTAGTTTAGGCATGCTCTTTGGTTGAATGTACTTGAAACCTGTATTTTTAAAACAATAGTATTTTCTTATGGAGCAGAAAAGAAGTCAAATAGCATGAATTATTTATATATTGTAATAGGATAAATATTTACACAGTTTTTTCTGTCTGTTTTTTTATATGATGACAAATCCAACAAAAGCATCATGCATGAAATGCTTTTGTCCATCCATGTTTGCACATAATGTCTCTGTCTATCTATTTTCTCCCTTGCAAAACATGATATGAAAAGCTCTCCCTCCTAGTTTATTTCCTCTCCTCTCTTATCATATCTTGGTTTTGTGGATGGTACATGCAATATCTTTGCGTGATAAAGCAGATAATCTTCAAAATAATAATTCTACGAGGGTCAAGAACAAGTTATACTTAGTATAAATCTTATAGAATTTTTTGAATTGAACAATAGAATCTCATATCAATAATGCATGTCGTTGAATATAATCTATTATATCTAAATTATTTAAATATAAAAAATTAAATAATTTAAAAATTATTCAATTTTTTTATTACTTGATATATAGGTCAGGGTGTTTCTAAATTATATAGGTAGTTTAAATCATTAAATCATATACAACAGTCTGGATCATTTTTATTATCTAATTCAAAAAATGTATACCTCTATAAAGTTACACCTAACGCATTCTATGATTATAATATTGGGTTATAATGAATGTTATTTTAAATCATGGTTGTGCCCTTTAAATATATACAGCTAGATTATCTCTGCTGAAAGAGAGAAAGCGAAGAAAAAAAAAAAAAAAAAAAAAAAAAGCCGGGGGAGGAGGGTGGGGGAGGGGTGTTGAGCAAATAACACACGCACCACTGCTAATTTCTCAGAAAGATCTACATCGATGATTTTTTCAACTTTATAATACCTCAAAGTGGCACCATGTGCCGCTGTGGTTAGACGTAAAGTCAAATTATTATCAAACAGCGTGCTCTACTGGCAACTTGAAGGAAAAAGTTGCACAAGAATCTATCAATCGGTTTACTTACGGTTCAATTTAATCTAATAAAACACCATCAGAAGCCAGAACCCGACTTCCCTAAACTTCTTTCTTTTTTTTTGATACAGCCCTTTTTCTTTGATAATTATACACTCTCTCATCAACCATTCTCAACAATCATAAACAAGAGGAATTCTTCTTAAAATTTTCTTAAGAAACAAAGTCAAAACCAAAAACATAAACCCCAACCTAACTTTTTTAAAGTTAAAAACCTACTTTAGCCTAGAAAAAAAGGAAGCTAAACAGTGGGAAACCGCCCATCCGAGAAGCCCATCCACGTGCTCGGCTAACTGTAAATAATGAGATGGATGGGAAAGCACCGGGAAAGAGTAGAGAGAGAGAACGTGCCCTCATAAGTGGCGCGAAAAACGCGGAACGCCATGAACGATTTCAGTGGCGGGGCCGCCGTTGACTGCGGCCGCCGGGGAAGTACCGACGCTCAACGTTCCTTGGGGCGCACTTCCACCTCACTTTGGACGGTCCCCCGCCCAAGGAGGACACCTTCATGTTATGGAATCTTTGAAGCAGGATTCTCCTTCTTCCCCACTCTTTTTTGGCCGTCGCCATCCCTCAAATCACCTTGGTCTCGCATCATAAAGCCACCAACTTGGCCCTCCACTTATATTTTGACTGTTTAAATGTATCTTTAAATTAAGATACTCTTGAGCTGGACAAATTATAACCTACATCACCTGCACCATGTGGAACACCATGGCAATCATAGGTCTCGGTTTCTATAAACCTCATTCATCATCTTGACTCGATTTATTCTTGTGATGCACTGCTGATGTTCGCATGGCGTGGGGTGTAATTTCTCCTTTGGATGACACTATCTTTAGTTCTGTTATATCCTATGTTTATTCCCCACCGTGTAAGGTTCCCGTCCTGCCAAGTAAATTTATCTTATGGTGGCACATAGAAAAAATGAATCTGCGAGGTTCTAGATTACTCTCAAAAGTTTTTTCTTGCAAAGTATCTATTTTTGTTGGCATCAAAGTCCAAAAGTGTCGCATGGGGATGACAACGTATATGAGTAGACAGTTGACGTCGAATTAATGTTATTATCTGTTGTATTATATATTATAATATGGTGTAAGAAAAGGATTTTATAACCATTTTCAATTTTGATGTAAGAGGTGAGATAATACAAATTTAAACAGTTGGATATGATCAACAAGGCTTAAAGTTTCAGTGTACAAAATTTTACTTGGTTCTCGACGTGCATTAAGTCACTTAAAATATATATATATATATATATAAGTAGATTGAATTTTGCTCAACTAAATTTTAATTTTCGTATCTTCGATCGTTCGATCATTGCATGTCTTAAAAAATAAGCATCTAAAAAGATGTGTTTTTAGGATTGAAAAAAATAGATGCATGTCTGCGCCTAAAAAAAATAAAAAAAAGTATGAAGGTGATATTTTTTTTTACACTGAAAGCTTTTTTTAAAAAAAATTTTGAGTCTTAAAGAAGCCTTATGAAAAAAGTTGGAAATAAATTATTTATAAAATTTTTATTTTCAAGGCGCCTGTTTTTTTTAGTTCTAAAGGCATCTTCAAGTTGAAAAAAATTAAAAGAAATAGACGCCGCCTTAAAAAAAAAAAAAACCTTCCTGAAAGTATCTTCGAAATTTTTTTTTTAGGCGTAAGCGTGCACTCATTTTTTTTAGCCCTTAAAACGTGTCTTTTCAACGTCTGTTTTTGGAGATACATGCTGATCAAATGAGAATCCAAGTGAATATGAACTGAGATCCGATCGAATGGAGTCTAATCTATCTCTCTCTGCATGTATTTATATATGTGTTCTTGTGTGAGCGCACGTGGACTTTGAGAACCATTTTAGAAGGTGGACAACTTCCCGACAAAAGTGAAAGCAATGGAGTTTGATGGTTCCCATTCAAACATATCAGCTGTAGATTGAGAACTTTTTTGAGGAATGCCCTCCCCCAAGTCTCTCATCCCTCAATGGCAACCTCTGTCAAACAAATGTTAGCAACCTATTAATTAAATTAAAGTGGTTTGTGCTTGCTGACACCTCTGTTAGGACTCACGGGGGTTTTTGGCAGCTTTCTCAGACCTCCCCTAGTTATTGTAGACCATAAGGTTGCTTAATATCTTGTTTGGATAATCTTGTGAGAAGACATTTTGGACTCGTACTTAATAGTTAATGATCTTTGGTAATCTTCCCTACCATCTACTGCATGCTAACCAAAACCTGACCTCCTAATCTCCGAAAAACTTATATTTAAGTTTATCCAAGTGCTTCATCGTCCGCCTTACTTTGACAAGCCTGGTTTACAACTTTTAGTTGCGTGAATTGCGTGCCTATCATGCTAGTCTTTGATTAATAGTCGTTCCATTGTTTAAGCACTATGTTTGATCATATCATAACATAATGTGCCTTCGGTGGATTATAATTTTGATTCATGGACCCTGTGTAGATGCGATAAGGCATGAGGGCACCTTATGGAGTTATTGACAAAGATCAATGTTCTTCTAATGGAGGAAACAAAAAAAAAAAAGAAAAAAAGAAAAAAGAAAGAAGAAGAAGAAGAAGGGATAATGGCCATTTTAGTGGGTTTCTATCCATGTACCAAGTTGCGGGTGGATCATTCGATCAATTTCAGCTTCCGGTGATCGAGGACTCAGTCATGGTCGTTGATGAACATTGTCCAAAATGAAAGGAGGAAATACATCGCTGAGATAACCTTCTAGTTTGTTGATAACTGGATAAGCTTCAGGCTCTTTACAAATTTTTATTTTCCTTCGTTGAACAAATGTCATGCGCTTCATGCAGCCCCTCCGGACTCTCTATATATATTTTTTAAGGCAACAATGATAAAAGCCACAACATATTTCATCAAGGGAATGAAATGAGGAAGAAAATGGGGAAAGAATATGCCGCAGAAGAACAACTTTCTTTTGGTTGACTTTGCATTACACGTTTTTCAAAGAGATGTTATATCCACGAAGGAAATGGAACAGAGAACAAGCTAGAAATGTCAATTGCTCTATTGTGATCGGTCAAACATTTGTATCATATTATTGACCTTTAGTATCTAGTGAATCGTCCTAATCATAACTAGGCTTCAAGCAAATGGCTACTAACGTTCTCGAGTGGAGCAGGTTTTGAATTTGACTTCCAATACGGTGCCCCAAGATTTTAATTTATAGGTTATCTAATACTTTGGCTTCCTGGTTTTTAAGCAAAAGTAGGCTGTTGTTTCCTGTGATAACTGCAGCGGGATGTGACAAAGCTCCATAGTTAATTTAGGTGGGAGCGCCATCTGCCTGCTTAGAAACAGAGGCGTCCATCAACGAGCTCTCGGCCACCATAAAACTATGAAAACTATTCTTTTTTAAAAAAAAAATCTTGACCTTCAAAAACAATCAACTGCAATCCTGCACTCAGTTATTATAAAAAATTTTGTCCATCACCTCCGGTGGAGAAAAACACATCATTTCACCGGATTGGACCTCATAATGCAATTAATAATTTAATATAGCTTATTTCTTTTTTTCAATTTTTTTTTGATAAAAATTTTTTTCTCCTAAAACATCATTTTTTTTTTTTCCTGATACCAATAAAATATTATAATAATCAATAAAATATTATAAAAAATAATTAAAAAATGATAATAATCAAAAAAATATTATAACAAGTAATTATGTGTTATAATGAATAGTAGAAACTCATAATAACCAATAAGATATCATATAAAAATATAAGAAATTATATATATTATGTAAGATATTATAGAATAGAAAAAAAATTATTATTATTTTTTAGTGTCTTATATGACTTTCTGTTATGTCCTATAACATTCTAGATAATGGTATGACATCCTATTACTCGGTATGATATTCTATATCAATAATATTACTTTTCGATAATAGTTCATGAGATGCAAAAGGATGTTATACCATTATTATGATATCTTATTATTTTTTATAATATTCTATTGATTGTTATAATATTCTATTATTATCTATGATATTCTAGCTAAGTATGAGTGATATTTTTATTTAAAAAAATTTAAAAAAAAGAAATTAAGCTATATTAAATTCCTGCGGTACATGAAATCGATGTAGTTCTTATTATTAATTGCACTATGTGGTCTAATTCAAAAAATTTTTTCCACCAGAGATGGTGGACAAAGAATTTCTCCTTAATTATTTGGCTCAAAGCTCCCACATGATTAAGTACATAACTAGTCGGGCCTCTCATGGTGCTTGACTGTATCCTAATATTTGAATATCTAATATCTATTAGGAGAGTAGGTGTCCTACCCGGCATATCATCCAAAAAAAATTAGTCAAAATATATTATTTAAATTTTTTAACCATATATAAGTATTTAAGATCTTCTCAATAAATAACTGATGTGGGATTAAATACACATCCATATGGATCCACATATAATCTTCTATTTAAGCCGTAATATCCTTGCTAGGTTAAATATCAAAATTCATACAAATTTATTTTTAAGCATCATGATTAGCCTATAGTCAGTCCCAATAATCTATATTGCAGGATCTTTAAATTCATATGGACTATGGACTCAATCAGTTTTGATACCATTTATCACAATTTAATATTTTTTATTAAATAATTAATATAAAATTAAATACATATACATATAAATTCTCACATTTCTCATCTCCATAACTTCTTACAAAATATATAAAAGAAATAAAAAAATTGTACCTCTTAAATATTAGAATGTAGCTACGAAGTAATGCAAGTAACAAAAAGTATCTTAGGCTAGGTAAGGAATGATGGCAGTCCATGCTCCCTTTCATTATGCTCGAGCATTAACTTTTATTAGACATAGATCAAGTTTGTCGCAAAGTGCAGCCCCTCAATTATAGAACCAATTATAAAATGAACCTATTGGGGTTCCTTTCCTTAATAGTGTTGGCCTCGCGCGGATTTTTTTTATTTTTTAATCTTTTACTTTTTATCACTGTGATAGCCTGAGACAGGCAAGAGGACAGAGCTCAACCACCTCCCCGGCCCAGCGACATCTCCATTTTTTAAACTACCTCTCCGGCCGGTTCGTGTACCGCTGCCAAACTGGTTGCCAAATGCCTCGAGTTTTGACAACATTAGCAAAGTGCCACCCTTTTCTCGACCAATCTTAATTTTATTTTTATCTAAATATACGAGATTTTATATCTTTAATCATATTTACTATATATTAAATAAATTTTGAATATTTTAATTTATATAAAATCTAAATAATATCAGAATAATTTTTTTTGGATGATATCCTATATCATTATAAATAGCATAAAAAAGAATTTAATTTATAAATATTATTGTGATATCATTTGTTGTTGAGGCACTATTGGTGCAAAGATTTTTCTTATCGAATACAAATTCCATCAGATCAAGAACAAAATATCGATGACAATATCGATATCATAATAAAAAAATAATATAATATAATTAAATATATAGATTAATTAAAAATTTATTTTTATAGAATATGCAAGTTTTATTATCATTCTTTTAATTTTTATATATTAATTTTTTTTAATAAAAAATATAATTTATAATAAAACTCTATCTAGAAGATTTTTTTAACTTTGATCACTCCATAATGATCTATCTAAAGTATCGCTGTTGAGCTGCTGTCTGTTAGCTCCTCATAATTGTAGCTCTATTCTGCTGACCCAGTCTGATGCCTCACAGACTATTAAAGTCTTTTAAAGGCTTCAAATCTGAATACAATACGATCCGGAATTCTTGATAAAACTCAAACAAGCCGCGAAACTATCAGATCACGTCCGCTCACACACCGCACGAAAACCAATGCCAAAAAGAATCGTAGATCATGTGAAACGATCGTGAACCATTAAGGGTCCATGCAGAGGCATGGACTGCATGGCAACCGCACCGGCATGCACAAACCATGGTAGACCATGTGGAAACCGTGCTGTCATGCATGAACCGTGGTGGACCGCGTGCATCCATGTGCGCTGGGCTGCGTCATGTTGCAAGCTTTGCATGCTTGTGGACTGATTTCGTCGGCTTTTTCTTATTTAAATTTTTTTATAAATTAAATTTAAAATATTTTTTTCAACAAATATATATATTAAATAAAATTGATATATATATATATATATATATATATATATATATATAAAATTAAATAACTTAAATAATATTATCCATCATTTTAATGAGATCCTTAATCGCTATAAAATATAGATATATTGATGCTACTAGGTAAAAAAGATAACCAAATTTAAATCTCGTATCATCTTACACAGAGGGGTCATTTTTTTATAGATAAAATATTTATCTAAAAATTTATATTTTTTTAAATAAATATTTTTTAAATAATATTTAGATAAAAAATAATTTATTTATATTTATATATATATATATTTTTAAAAATTTATTATTTTTATTCTTTTATGTTACTGCTTTCTAAAATAAGTTATTGAAATTTATACAAATCTTCTATAATATATCTCTCATAGATTCGAAGAAAGTAGAATTATAGGTTATTAAGCGATGAAAATATTATAAATAAAAATTAAATATTTTAGATATAAAATTAAATATTGATCGATAAAAAAAATAATTATATCATTATTTATAAAAAAAATAATTTTTTATCTTAAAAATATAAATAAATTAATTAATAAAAAAATAAATAAATTATTTTATAATATTTATTCAGCCCTCGTCTACAAAAGCGAAAAACCCTTGTCGCATCATCACTGCCGCGGCGCGCAGCGCATTGCACGCGGACGGTACCTCAATTTGCTCGTCTTCTTGGCACTTTCTTAGACTTGGACACGGCCTACATTGATGACTTCAAACCACCACAGAAGGCCAGCCTGTAGTTGTGGGGCCGAGTGTTGACAACCACTCCAGAGTCGGACACCGAACCAATCTGATACTCAAATATTAAAACCGTTTAGGCGGCTTTCACAGTGATGCCAGCTCACCTCCCACGGAACCCTGCTGCCCTGCGAGCCAGTGAGAGCTGGAATTTTACCCAGAAAGGTAAATGAAGATTAGATGCACAAAAGGGACAGGTGTTATGGCCTAGGGTTTCTGGTAGGTTCTCCGTTAAGTGGAACCTTAATTGGTATCTTTCCACCACTTTCATTTTCCAGGAACAATAGTTAAGTTCCGTATAAAGATGCACTTGGAGCAAGTTCGGACCCTCTGCAAATTTGGAAAACTGGCACAATATCTTAAGAGATGGATCGCTCGAGAAGTTGAATGGATTTTATTTTGGTTCGATACAGGACATACTTAAGGTGAAGAAGAGCCGACCGTCTCCAAGATGGACAAAATGGCCATCTAGATTTGTATCATTCTTTACGGTGCAAAATATGCAACATAAAGGATTTGAATTGATCTCCACACGCTAACATTCATTTTTTATTTTTTTAATATTTTTTTTTAAAAAAAATTTAATTGAAGGACGAGCAGCACATGTAAATACAAAGCAGTGGCACACGAGGGATTATCTGTTCCTCTTCACGTCAGGGCACGCTTAAAAAGAAGATAATTCTCATGCAGGTAGATTCGAGATTAATTTCAGCATTATGAACAGTATATGAATATAGTTATAACAAAAATGATGACCGTTGCTTGCCTTGTCGAGCTTTGATTACACTTTTGTGGAATAAGATAATAATATTTTTGGCAGCCATTAGTAATCGCTTGTAACATGCATAACGGATAATAATAGTAATAAAATGGCAATGTCACTTGGCTTCATTGTCATAGAATAAAATACTTATTTTAATTCGATGTAAAAATTAGAATACGCCTTTAAAATATATAAGGATGGTGAAAATGTCTGTTAGTCATTATGATTTAAATTTTTCAATCGGGAGCTAAAGTGGTCTGAATATAGAATTGAGTTAAAAGGACAATTCTGGAGGGACTCATAAGTAGTCGTTTTCTTTTCAGGAAGGAACATATGTAGCCAACTGCTCAAAAATAACTTACGTATATAGCCTGTCACATGGAGAATGGCCCCATTTTATGTCCACTCGAATCTTGGACGGTGATAGCTCCCAAAAGACCATCCTTTTACTGATGCAAAACCCTAAGGATGTACTTAGCTCACGATCCAAATCAAAGTCTGAATTATAATAGATTAGAATGAAAATCGGAGCATCCATATCCCCTAACATGTTCGATTTATAAGGAATAAAATTTAAATACTACAACGAAATAAAGACTAGATTTGAAGGGATTGGAAACTCTCATGCCCCCTATAAGAAATGGGAATAAAGCTTCCTCCAACTAAATAATTAAAATAAGTATCATTCATTTTCAGTTCTATTTTAGAGTCCAAGCATCCTTAACCAAATATGTCTTGAATTCTACCATCAATCTTTTTGAAATTATCTTGATTCCTGCAGCTCACGTATGTCCTAGGAAACACAACTTAGCCTGCTTCGCACCACTCCATGATCATGGCCATAGCTTGCGTAATGAAAAGTTCTAACAATCAGGAAGCAAGAGAAGGTGGTAGTGGAATTTGTCCTAGGAATTTTTTCCCACCCTTTATATGTGGATGGAGAAGAAATGCTCGACATTGAGCGTTGGCTACTCTCCCACGTGTCAATGATGTCATTGATTAACCATTATCCTCTATACCACCACTAACAAGTCATTATTATCATAAAAAAAAAGGGTTGTTCACGCCTCAAAAGTCTTCCCATGTGTTGGCGTGATTGGTGTTCTTCGGTGGGCTTCCTCGGACGCACAGAGATCGAGGAGAGCAACCGCCAAGTCCATTGATTTATGTCACGGTTCGCTAATGATGGAAGCTAGAAAAATTCTGATACCATTCCCTTCTTCTTTTAGTTTTAATTAATTACCCACTTTGTTCCATCCTCCTTTGTTTGAGCACAAATTAAGCAACTAGTAGCGAATAAACAAAGCCAAATAGACTTCCCCATTAAAACATTGTCCTTACCTTCACCACCCAATTCTAATCACGGTTTTTTCGCTTGGATTCCTCTGTTAAAACGTTGTCCTTACCTTGACCATCCAATTCTAATCATGATTCTCTTTTCTTTTCACCGTTAAACATGAAAATTCTGTTAGCTTTTGACTAAGATATTAAACCTAAGGGAAAAAATTAAAGATATAATTTATTGGGTTACTTTTTAAATATAATGATATTCTTGTTGTCCGTAAGGAAACTGGAAATGATATTGAATGGTTGATGGAGAAAGTACCCCTAAATAAGCTAAGCCATGTAGCAAAAGTTGCATCATTGAAGAACACATAATATCAATATTCGATATTAAGAACATGGCCGGATCAGTGGTGAGCATTCGTGCAGCTTAAATGACCCTCCATATCTGACCAGCAAGAAATAATTTGGTGCCCGATTTTAGATGATATTTGATGAGGTTCATTCTGAAGAAAATATTGATTATAGCCGCAGAATTCACTAAAGTGATCTTCAGACCTCTAGAGGCTGAGGGCTTCTACTCTATTCATGCAACAATCTATTGAGTATTTGTTTTTTTGGAAGCTCTTTTCTTCATTATATCTGAAGGTTAATTTTGATGAAAATATCGGAGATAAATATGTTAGGATGGGGTTTGTAATCCGTCGGCCCAATTCTAAGTTGATGGCAATTGGAGGGATCCATCTATTCGAACCTATAGTTTTGGTGCATAGCTCTGCATGGCTTGGATGGGGATCATGTTTGCCAGGCAATTCTTGGAGGCTGGCCAGCTTATTGTTAAGGACAACTCTACCACAGTGATGGCCTGACTACAAGATTGTGCATGTGAAGGATCCACTCATCTCCTTCTGTATAATATTACGATCTTATTGGAGGGATGTTCTGTTCCGACTTATCATATATATTTTTTGGAAAGTAAATAATGTGACAAACTAGATGGCAGTCTATATTACCGAGCAGTCGGGCGAAGTTCTATGGATCGAGATGGAGATGGCTCCTAGGTTACTTCAAGATTTTTTTTTTTTAATTCTTTTTGTTATATTTATGCTTGAGTTATTTGAATGAACCGGCTTATTGAAAATTTGGATGAACCGTCGGAAAAAAAGAAAAGAAAAGAAAGATGGTTGCATAAGAAACTAACGTACGGAGATGATAGGGAACCTCATTCCCTTCAACAATAATGGACCAAAAACCGCACAAGTGCGAAGCTCAGTGACTGCATGAACTCGCCTATTTCCATTATTTATACGTAATCCGCAACCTCACCTCATCCCCCATACAAACCAAGCAACAACACCAGCTTCCATTCTCAGAGAAGAGAGTCCTAGTACTGTAAGATAATATGAAGGCTTAATAGCTCAAATTATATTATGACAGTGGACCAAATATATACAAAAACTGTACAAAGGAGATTCCATGATTCATACGCCAGTTATAAATGAGCTGCAGATTTTAAGAGTTAAAAAAATATAAGAAAAAAAATATTACAATATGGACAGAATGGATCTGGATAGATGTGGCAGAGGGATTTAGCTATATCCTTTTCGTGCCAACAAAAATCTGGACAGATCTTTGATGCAGAGAATTTGGCCATGTATTTTTGACTCTCCTTGATTCATTTTAACATCTAACTCTGCCTCTTCTCCCCATACCATTAGCATCCCCACATTCTTTTCGTTCTCCTTCCGTTCCACTTCCATTAAATCGTAGTAGAACAACTGCAGTAACAGTTATAGAAGTAGTCAGATGATGAAGGACAAACTGGACGTCTTATCAGTAGATAATGCAAAAGGTAAGCAGGAAGGCAAAAATTTTCAGAACTTTCCCACTTCCCTCCTCCTGCTGCTCCTTTTTAGTTTCTACCTTCCACTTTGATGGTTTCATGCTTCTCTGATTGGCACAGAAACAAAAAGTTTTATTCGAAGAGATCCTGAGTTGAAAGAGGGAAGCGCAAAGGCGAAGTTGGTGTTGTGATCGTGGACTCTGTGAGGCTCTCCAAGTGGAGGACACTGGAGAATAAGATGAGATTAGAATCATGGAAAGAAAAGCGGTGGTGGCAGGTTTGAAGGGGCCGTTCCCACTTGTTGACCAAAGTGACGTTGGCACGTTGCAACTTTTAATATTTTTTTTTTGCCATTTTTAACTTGCCGACCCTCTTATAATAGTGGCAACGGACCAGATGGATCAGACCTACCAATATTCATACCCATCTTGTTATAAAAAAATCTATATCTATATTCATCCATAATCATCTTCAATCAAGTCAGAATGGATAAAATAGAGAATATAAATCCAATCGGATTGGATCTCAAAAACCCTCAAACTCTCAATCGTGCTGCTATCGAGATTAAACTCTTAAAACTTCCTTCCCGACTTTTCTTTAAAAGAAAAGATAACTAATTGAAGACCCACACATTACACGGAGAGGATAATTATGATTTATAATTATTAAAATTTTTTTAATAATAAATATTTTATTTTATTTTATTTATTATATATATTATATTTTTTATTTTATAAAATAATATATATATATTTTTCTTCTTATTTTTATATCTTTTATACACCCACCAATGCCGCCGCATCCCCTCCTGTCGTTCATCATGGCCCTCCTTCTCTTTCGATAAATATCGATCCCGATTGCACCCTCACCCCCTCTTTTCTCATATCTTCTCCGCGCCTACAGGTGCCGCCCCACCACCGCTCTCCTTCTCTCTCAATAAATGCCGATCTTAATCGCATCTTCTAGCGTCCCTGTCGGTACCATCACCGTCGGTGCCATCACTGAAGGAAGAGAGAAATTCTCTCTCTCCTTTTTTCTTTTCTTTCTTTTTTTTATAAAATAATATTTTATTATTATTATTATTTTTTTCTTTTCTATTCTCATATTTTCTTCGTGCCCATTGATGTCGCTCCACCTCCTGTCGTCCCACCACGACTTCTTTTTCCTCTCAATAAATACTGATCGTGATCGCACCCTTGCCTCCTCACTTCTGCTCATGCATTCTCTAAACTTTTGAAAACTATTAAATATAGAGATTTAGCTTTCAAATTGATGAAGTACTATGTTTTATTTATAGATAATTTATTAGATTTAATCTAATCTGATCCAATGGATCGATTCAGATATCGAAACATATTATTTTTTAAAAAATAAAAAAAATATTATTTTAAAAAAATAATAAAAAATATTTTTAAAAAATAAATTAGTATATTATTATTTTTAAAATTAGAAAATGATATATTATCTTTTTAAAATAATAATAACTTAATACTTTTAAAAAAATATTATTTTTATAATATTTTATTTTTTAAAAAATAATATTTTTTTAAAAAAATATTTTTCATCTCTTATCCTTTTCCTACCTTAATTTTTAAAATATTTTTTTAATTTTTTTTAAAAATATTTATTATTTAAAAATAATATTTTGACTCTAGATGACACAACTAAAGTCATCTGAGATGCTGAAGTGGCAACACCATAATACTCCTTCACACAGTATTTTTTTTTTAAAATAATAATTTTTTTAAAAATATTTTTCATCTCTTATCCCTCTTCTAATTTTATTTTTAAAATATTATTTTTTAAAAATTTTAAAATATTTTTTTATTATTATTTAAAATTAATATTTTGGTTCCACATAGCATAACTAAAATTATTTGAGATGCTGAGATGGCAACACCATAATACTCCTCTATAGAATATTATTATATATATATAATTAATAATAATAAAAAACTCATAAAATCTCCATGATCAAATCCTCAGTCTCCCTATGCTCTCTTTCCCCACATATCTCCGAAAAAGATAATAAAATGAAGTAAAATAGGTAAAAAGGTTAAAATATTATGTGACAAAGTTTGTCCTTTTAATTTTTTCCATCTTTTTATTTTCATTATTTTTTTCTATTTTTTTCATTCTCGAGAATCTTGATTGAGTGGGAGGCTTGGAGCAACTGAATATGCCTCTAATTAGGCCAATCTAGATGATGAACAGGCGAATGATGCTTGATCCGATGAACAAAACCCTAGTTACTTCCTCTCCCGAGAGAAATCTTGAATTGACCAGCAAGATCTCTTGCAAGCAAGACCCTATCCACACCTATAAGATCCTGTGCCACTTTCTCTCTACCACCAACACCCATCTTGTCCACTACCAAGCTCCATTGGGCTGCCGCTAGTGGTTTGCAATTGGGTGTTTATTGATGAGAGTTTAAAAAATAAAACAGATGTTGGGGTGGGGGGTGTTGTAGGGTCTTTGGGTATTTTATTTAAATGAAAGTATGAGAAAGATATTATTAGAATAGATTCAGAGTGGGATATACCATTATCTATATTCGATTCAAATTTATTTTAGATGTATGTTCTAGAATCTATACCTATCTCACTTCTTAATCGGATCGAATTGAATCAAAGTCAAAAAAAAATATATCACCCCAATCCTTCTAGAATAATTTTTTAATTTTTGGCCCTCCCACGTCTATCATTGTACCAAGCATACATGCTTTTAGAAGGATGGGAAATAAAAAAAATTGTAACCGGTGGACCGTATTTTTTAAAAATCGGTTAATAAGGATGTTTTGTTGGAATCATTAATGTCCCTTAAATTTTGTTTTAAACTTCCCCTCGACTATATATAGCCGAAGACCGCAAACCCCCTCGCACGCATTCCATTCCCCTCATCTTCTTTGCTTTCTCCCTTTCAAAATTTTGTTGGTAGTTTTGTTGCATTGATTGGTGTTTAGGCTGGGCCTTGTATCTTATATAAACTGGTCATATTCTTGTTTCCGTGGTATACCTTCCAAATCCCAAGCCGTCTCTTCTTCTGGACCTGTGTGAACCTTGGCTACCGCGTTAGGTGGCCAGGGGTGCCATTTAGTGAGGGGCAGAGCGCAGAGGCTACTCCGTGGCCCGGAGTTATACTTCCTCTCTCTCTCTCTCTCTCTCTCTCTCTCTCTCTCAGTCTTTAACTTGCTCTGCCCCTATTTTGAATTCCAAACGTGAAGGGGTCTCCCTTGTTCTCCCTGCCTGTGTGTCTTTCTGTCGTTGGGGAATAATATGGGTGAGAACGGTGCAGCCAAGTACTACCAGCAAGTAATGGAGGTCTCCATAGAGGTGGGACACCAGCAGCAGCAACACGGAGGCACCAAGTGCCACGACGAAGACGGCCGACTCAAGAGAACTGGTTAAAATCCAAACTCTGTTCCACTGTTGCGCTCTAAATTGAGCATTCTTCGTGTGTTTCTGAATGGAAGGTGGGATTTTTCAGGGACTTTCTGGACGGCAAGCGCGCATATTATCACGGCGGTGATTGGTTCCGGCGTTCTGTCGCTGGCCTGGGCTATCGCACAGCTCGGATGGGTCGCCGGCCCTGCTGTCATGCTCCTCTTCTCCTTTGTTATCTACTACACTTCTACTCTTCTTGCTGACTGCTATCGCTTCGGCGATCCGATCACCGGCCAGCGTAACTACACCTACATGGACGCCGTTCATGCCTACCTTGGTTTGTTCTCGTCCTCTCTTACCAAATTACATCACCAAGATTAAATTTTTATGCTCGTTTTCGACTCAAAAATTCACCCTTTTTTTTTCTCATGAATTTCAAATGAGCAGGAGGTCTCAAAGTCAAGATGTGTGGATTTATCCAGTATGCTAACCTCTTTGGAGTCGCCATTGGATACACCATCGCTGCTTCCATTAGCATGATGTAAGTGGAATAGAAGAAAGAGTGTCTTTTATTCTTCTTTTCTTCTAGGAAAGATGAAACCTGTGAGATATTCTAAAAGTTTGTTTTGGTTTCGAGGAACAGGGCAATCCGGAGGTCCGACTGCTTCCATGAGAAAGGCCACAAGAACCCCTGCCATGCATCCAGCAATCCTTATATGATTGCATTCGGCGTGTTGGAGATCATCTTCTCCCAGATTCCCGACTTCGATCAGATTTGGTGGCTTTCCATCGTCGCCGCCGTCATGTCCTTCACCTACTCTTCCATCGGCCTCACTCTTGGCATCGTTCAAACCATTGGTAAACCATGCCAGCGAATAAAATACTTCTACCACTTAAAACCTTTTTCCTCCACTGCCCGCATCCTAATCTTTCTGTTCTCCTCTGCTCTATTCTCAAACAGAGAACAAAGGTTTCAAAGGCAGTCTCACCGGCATCAGCATCGGTGCCGTCACCGAAACCCAAAAGATCTGGCGTAGCCTCCAAGCCTTAGGAGACATTGCCTTCGCCTACTCCTTCTCCATCATCCTCATTGAAATCCAGGTAAACAACTCAAAAAGCCAATCAAACAGTGACTTGTACCATATTCTATACTCTGTTTCGCTCATCATATTACTGAAACATCGGTTCTGTTGTGGCTTTCCTTCAGGACACGATAAAGGCGCCGCCACCATCGGAGGCCAAGGTGATGAAGAAGGCCGCGCTACTGAGCATAGTGGCGACTACGTTCTTCTACATGCTCTGTGGCTGCATGGGTTATGCGGCATTCGGCGACGAGGCCCCCGGCAACCTCCTCACAGGCTTCGGCTTCTACAACCCCTTCTGGCTTCTCGACATCGCCAACACCGCCATCGTCGTCCACCTCGTCGGCGCCTATCAGGTCTTCTGCCAGCCCCTCTTCGCCTTCATCGAAAAATGGGCGCTTCAAACCTGGCCCAAGTCCACCTTCATCACCAAGGAGATCAGGATCTCTCTCACCTCCACCAAGTCCTACAACCTCAACCTCTTCCGCCTCGTCTGGCGCTCCGCCTTCGTCGTCCTCACCACCATCATCTCCATGCTCCTCCCCTTCTTCAACGACATCGTCGGCCTCCTCGGCGCGCTCGGCTTCTGGCCGCT
This sequence comes from Cocos nucifera, assembly GCA_006176705.1. Classification (NCBI taxonomy): domain Eukaryota; kingdom Viridiplantae; phylum Streptophyta; class Magnoliopsida; order Arecales; family Arecaceae; genus Cocos; species Cocos nucifera. The sequence goes on from QRFJ01000271.1 coordinate 19,436, forward strand.
TACCGTCTACTTCCCAATAGAGATGTACGTAGTCCAAAAGAAGGTCCCCAGGTGGAGCACCAGGTGGGTGTGCCTCCAAATTCTAAGCATCGCCTGCCTCATCGTCTCCATCGCCGCCGCCGCCGGGTCCATCGCCGGAGTTGTAACCGACCTCAAAGTCTACCGGCCGTTCAAGACCAGCTACTAAGCCTAAGGCTGCCACCCTTTACACTTGTTACTGTTATTGGTATTTACGGTTGCTTTTGTTGCTTGTAGAAGGGAGCTCATGTTTGTATCTTAAAAAAGAAAAAAAAATAAAAAAAAGGGAACTGATGAATAGAAATAGAAGTTGATTCCCGACCAAGGTCACCAAACCTTACTTCCTTGGAATGATGTTTGAATTTGGGGAAAAGGTGGGTGATTTCGTGTAGAATTTGATGGAGTGTACCGAGGGGTGGTGGCCGGGCTGGTCTCGTCCACAGGGGTTGTTGTCAAATGGGAGCTTTAAAGTAAAGAGGGAGGGTCAAGGGGAGGTGCGAAGAGGGCCCGGTGGGTCAGGGGAATTTGGGTGGTGGCCGGTCCAAATCGTCCGAGGGCCAGCCGCTTGGGTCCAAAAGCGTTGTTATCCCTTGTAAAAAAATAATTTATCATTTTTTGTGACATTAATCATTAGATTATATTTTTCATAGCTTTCGAAGCAAATCCTCTAATCAATCTCTTCCATCCATCGGCATAAATCACTAAATAGGTGTCGTGCTTTAAAAGCTGTATAAAGTACAATTCAATAATACATGCCATTAAAGAAGATCATACATTTTTTTCATGCAAAAGTTACAACTGGCACCCAGCAAGTGGGTGAGATTTAGATGGGATTGGGTCCAGGACTCTAGATTGGGGATGGGGGAATCTTTGTGATCTTATCTTAGGAGTACTGGATCCTCGCAATTTTTACTGTTTGAAGGGGACGGGTTGAGGGACATGTTGATGCTACTATGGCTACAGTCTGGTTATGAGATGCTTGGGCCATGGAGGTTTGTGCTCATGGAGGGTATTTACTGTTGTTTTGACCGTTGGAACGTGTATTTGTTGACGCCCTATGGAGAGGCCGTGTGGGTCAATGTTTAGGTCCGCATGGGCCAGGTCTCGACAAAAAGTGCCAACTTTTAAATAGACTCGGTTTAAAGTCCGACTAAAATGAGCATACTTTAGACCTGAGATCAGGCCTATGATCAACTCTTCTCCGCATAAACAATATAAAATATATTAACATAAGTATACACGTTTGCAATGGACATAAGGGTGACGCATTCTGCAGGACTGGTGCACCAATTTGAGTGTTTAAGAATTCTCTAGAAACCGACTGACAGAATTTGATTTTGGAATAAAATAAGGATTGGAACAAATTTTACATTTATCGAATTAATTTTGAGAATAGATGTAGGCCAAACTTGTTTATAGGAAGCAAAGTTATTTTAAGGGAAGGTTGTTAGTTATTCAATACATTTTTTTTTGTAGTTATTTATTGATTAAAACACCATTCGCCAATAGTTATTTAAAAAATATTATAGTTAAACAATAAATGGTACTTCCTTTGATAAGGACTTCTGTAGCTTATTGGTCAAAATAATGATCCCAAAGCTCATGGGCAATAAATTTTTCTTCTCTTCCAACAACAACTAATTTTATTACTGAACATCTCATAATATTCATATCAACCCATCATGTCTCTATGGATATCTTCATAAAATAAATTACTAATTAATTATTTAATTTTAATAAAAAATAAATCATTTTTAATTTAAAATTTTTAGCAACCTTTTCTACGCGCATTGTAACTAGTTAATAAAGAAAAGAGCGTGTATAGGTAAGCCTCAAAAGCTGATGCAAAACCTCACCACATTAAGCTGGCAGAGAAGCATGTTAGGCAAACACATGTTGTAAACGTTTATTTATTTATTTATTTTCGACAATAATTGTGGGGTATAAGTCTAATTATTCAAACACTGCCTAAGATGGAAAATAGAACTCAGTTAGAGGCGTGCGACCATGGACATGTAGCCTCATTTGTATTTATTGTCTGCCATCTATCACCATCATGCACCAAAAAATCTAAGTAAAATGATGCTAGTACTCGAATGATTTAGATGGGACTCGTGGCAAGTACATCATATGAATGTACGACGGATCGCTTAAGATTTGGTAGTCTCTCAGACACTCACCAGCTGCTGCTGCTGCTGAGCATAAGCTATTCTATGCTATTTTTGCTCTCAAATATGGAATAAGTTTAATAATTCATGCTACGTTTGCTCACAAAGGTTAAACAAGTTTTTTTTTTTTTTTTGACTAACCTCTCCTCGTTGGACGTGATCACAGTCCAGAAGCTTAAGGAGCCAAAGGACCGCCTAGACAAATAAATCCATATTCCACCTCTTCTATTAATCGATATAGAACTACCATAAATTCAGCTCATCCAATATTTTTTTTCTAATAAAAATAAATTATTCATATAAATCTTGTATGAATATATCCAAGATAATTAGAATGCAAAATATTCTTAAAGAGCCAAGAAGATAATCCCAATCAATTCATAAAATCTCTGATATATCCCACTACATAAGCCACGATCAAATAAGCTATAGTGTTAGCCTCTCTGAAGAAATGCCTGATAAAAGGACCTATACATCCAAATAACAAGATGAAGATGTCCCGTAGAATAAGATGAGAAACAGCTCTCTATATACTCCTATGCATCCAGGACACAACCATGGTAGAATCATGCACCCTAAATGATTATATGATCGGCATGCAGGGTCCTTCGAGTATACACTATCCCAACCCATGTAGCTCGGAGCTTCGCTCCAGAAATTGAAGGCTCGAAAAGTTGGCATCCTCCCACTACAACCAAGCTAGAATCGGGCTTGCGGATCATAAAGCCTATACCTCCATGCCTGCCATGGATGCTACCATCAAAGTTGACTTTAAGATATATCTCTGAAAATCTCAATGTCACATCAATAATCTCCGCTGCTAGGGTAAGCTAGGGCTTTCTCCAAGACAAACCATATCGAGGTCATCTTGGACTCAAAGCCCAGGCTGTTCCTATCTAACTAGATGTGTCGAGCTATATATGCTACGCTAATAACTAAGTCATGGGATATAGTATCTCCAGCTCTCAATCTCAAAAGGTCTAAGAAAGCCTCGATCGGATCCTTAACTTGGATGGTCCAATGGTAAAGAACAACCAACCTCCAAACTTGCCTGGCCAAAGGGAACCAAAAGAGAGAATGCGCCAGTCTCCTCCTCCAAATTATGGTAGGGGCAATATGACTGGATATCCATACCTCTCGCTCTCCAAGCTATCTTCCACAAGAAAAGACTGACCCTCAGGTGTACTCCAAGCTTCCAAATCCACCCATTATCTAAACGTCTGGTAGACTCCTGGTGGACGGTATAGGTTAGCCGTGACAAGTCTCGCTATAAAAGAAGATCTTCAAATCCTAACATCCAAATGGTGGTGAAGAGGAAACACCAATGAAAGTACTCGTTGGTCCAATTGCTCTCTAAAAAGGTTGGTCACAACATTAAACTTCCAGCCCCGACCGTCGGTATTGGAGAAGATTACAAAGCATCATCAACTCAGTCACTTGGATACTGATGAACATTGGCCATCAAGCAAATGGGATGTTAGCCACCTAAGGATCAAATAGAACACTCACAGCTGACCATCTTCAACTAGCCACCTAGTTTGAGGGATCACTTTAGGAGTGCGTACACAGATTTTTTTCCATGAAAAGAAAGCATGCCAATCGATATGAGGCTTGCCACTGATCGGCTAGGTGCCATATCTCGCCCACATCATCGTACTGAAAAATTTTTTTTGTTAGCAGGATCGAATCAGATCAGATGTAGTAGAATTTATTTTTTTTTTTCAAATCCTATCTAGCTTAGGATTCATCGATCTAATTATAAAATCTAGAAATTAAAGCATGCATACATAAGGTTAGTGATCATATCACCTTACGCAGGTGGACAATCTCCATGATCTGATGATTTGAATCTTGATCAAGATTCACTTTCGAGCCGCGCACACATCCGGTCTCCATTGGTATCCATTCAAGTTCAGATCTGAACATTTTTTCCAACTTGATTTGGATTTGGCAAGTTAGATCTAGATCTCTTAGATCTATCTTTGATTGGATCATTGGCAACACTTCGATCGACATGCGATCAGATCTTCTTTTCTTGCGTAGGCAGCACTCAACCTTTGAAAACTTAGATCAGCCCAACCCTTGGATGTGGAAAAGAGAGAGAGAAACTAGAGAGAAGGGAGGAGGCATGAAGGAGGAGAGGCAGAGCTTCACAGTCGAAAATGTAATACCAAAATCCTTTAGCAAGTTTTCTATTTATAAAAATAGAAAATCTAGAGTCTTAGGGCTTTAAGTATTTGACCGAGTCAAATACCTAAAGCAGAAGGACTCTCCAACTAATATGGCGCCTCCCTTCTGAATTTTATGGCATTTTGTCGAACAAAACACTATAGGGTGCGTGCCATATTATCTAGATAAGGTGGTTGGCGCCCTACAACAAAACTCCTCTATTTGAATTGATTCAAACTTTTTTGACTCATTCAAACTTGAGCCTCCCAAAACAAAACCCCCTTCTATCTTTATCTCTAAGGCACGCACGCCAGGAAGGGGCACAAGCCCTCTCTTTCTTAGAAATGAGATGGTGCACGCCCCTAAAGAAATTCTAGGGGATGTGTACCCCTCTCTCCTTGCGCAAAGACCAAGTCAAAATGGAGGGGCGCCCACTCTTGGCACCCCCTCATCCTTATTCATTTTAGTAGATCAGGACAAAGCCAATTTAAGATGTCCTGACGAACCAAATCTAATTTTAGCTTAGTCTAATTTAACAAAAAATCCAATGCAGAGAAAATTAGGTTTAATTGTATGTTAGCATAATTTTCTTGAACCTAATTGGATCAAATTCAAATCAATCAGATTGTATGAGTCCAATTGAAAACATCCAGAGCTAAATTCTTATTTGTATGATCCCATAGGTTCAATTTTGTATGATAATGGGATATATCATGATCTCCATCATCAACATTATCAAAACTTCTTTCGATGGATCAAAACTTTTTTTGATTCAGCCATTAGAATTTTCAATCATCAAGATAATTCTAATTGATCCCATAATCCATCAGTGATACCTAACAGTATGTGGTGGCAATCTATCAGAACTAAATAAAAATCTCTTGATGCAGTTTATCGTATGATCCGATTATTCTATCATGAATTTCGATAGGATCAAGGTTAAGGTTGACTCGTCAAATCTCATACCTGTCATTTGATATAATTAATCGATTCGAGTCCGATGTGAAATCTTAATAGAAACTCTTTTCTATTATTTCACACAGTCATAGCCACGGACTTTAGGACTCAATCTCATGATCACTATAGAACTACTCCTCTATCAAGGCTGATAGATCCCATCTTGGTGTGATCTAATTCCTATAATGAATATGTTATATTCAATATACACCTTAAGATTTCATATGACTAAGAGACCAAGTTATGATGTAGTCAAAATATAACATCCTCAAGATAAATTATCGATGCACCTTAGGTCAGAGAACCATATATACTACTACAGCAATGAGCGAGTCATTGACAAGAAGATAGACTTTCTTATGACTGCTCGAAGTTGATCATGCTCAGTATCCTTATTTTATACAAGCACCTATACTTTTGCTCTAGTATCTCTATACCATAGATTCAACATCCATCTATCCTAAGAAAATGATCATACACCAATCTTTCAGATCGATTATCATCATCGTGATGATCCTATGATCGAGAGCAATTTATGAGTTAATTATGATAACACATATCTCAAATTCTTAACTCTTGAGAATATATGTTATTATAACCATTAACTTAATAGATGAATCACAAACATAAGTTAACATAAATATGATTAAAAAAAATAATCTAAATTTTTTTTATAAATCAAAATTTATAAATTATGCCTATATAAAGTATTACATGTGTCGGTCAATCTGGCTTTTAGGACATATACTTAACACGTACTCTACATAGACTTGGGACTAAGTAACAGTCAGACAGCATGCCGAGCAATCAAAGCCTCCCACCTCATAACCAAGGATTGAATGTCGAGGCTACCCTCTCCTACCAGTTGGCAAACTATATCCCAAGTCAAAAGATGTATGCCACCATCACCGGTGGGGTGCGAATCCCATGAGAAGCTCCAGAATTGCTGCTTAAGCTTGTCCACCAGAGTCTTGGATAAAATATAGTTTGAAAGCAAGTAGACATGAATGAAAGTAAGGACGGACCTCACTAGGATGACCCTACCCATCATCGAGTTCAGGACTACTAGCCTTCCAGACGCTCTCAGATATTCTGCTCTTCTCGCACACAATCAGCTCTCCTTAACCTGCAACAAGAGATAAGGATCCCTAGATACTGAAGCACCCCACTATGCTCAGTCACACCCAATCTATCATAGATTAGAAGCTGCAACTACACCGACATCTTTAGGCTAATGACTACTGCCAATTTGGAGAGGTTCACCTTTTGACCCAAACCATTGTAGTAGTCCTCACTTATTTCATTAATCCAACCATCTTTCCCGTATAATTTGGAGTTTGGTGTAGAATTTTGGATTGTATCTTTCACAAAAAAAAATGATTGATCTTCTTTTATGATATCCATCATTGGATCATATTTTGCCCAACTTTCAAAGTACGATAAACATTTTTCACAACAACCATTGGAGTTCCAAGTTCGAATCAAACGTAGCTAACTATATTTTAATTACTATATAGCCAATCGCTATTAACCACATAAAATAGATAATAAATAATATTATTTTTAAAATAAATTAGAATAAAAATAATTTTAAACCTATTTTTATATCCAAGATATTACTCATAGAAATCTTAAATTATAACTTAAAGTCTTAAACAAATTTGAGTCGAGTTGGATCTAAATTTGACTCGGAAATCAAATGAATCAGCTTGGATTGGGATAGAATTTAGTAAACCTAGATCCATGATGGAAAATGGAATGGATTCATTTTTAGAATCTGACTCTATCCCAGGGATTCTTTAAATCAATCAGGTCAAATCTCAATAGGTTGGGTTGGATCGGATCATAGATTAGCCTGAGTCATTCACAATCCTAGCATCCTCTAATGAGGAACCTACATGACTAATAAAAATTATGTTGCGGGTTAGCTTCAACTCTAATATCGCTTGTCACGGTCTTAGAGTTTAAAAACTTAAGTTATTAATAGGAGGAATAAATCAATATCTTCTTAGCTGGGACCAATGCCACTAAGAGGAACTCTTCTTTTCTCGCATCACCCACCTGACAACTTGGGCGCGATGGAAACAGATCACAGGCCTAGTGGGCCTCCAAGCGACAGTGACAGTGCTTGACCCGGTATGCTAGACTTGGCCCCGCACACAATTGCCGTGCACTGTCACGTTCTCGTGATTGCTAGCGAGTCCACTTATCCCAATACTTTCCGTTTTTGGAAAACTGCTTCCACGAATTAGGATTTAGGACCAATTAAAGTGCGTCTACGGTCCTACGGTCCTGACAGCGCCACAATCTTGCCCCTCCTGTTCGCAAAGAGGCATGCTATACCTTGGAAAGTTTATGGCACTCCTATCCTTCCATTATATCCATGTGATTACACTGATTAGCATAAAAAAGAGAGGATGCATTTCCTTTTTAAAAAAGTTAGCCATCCATGAGGAACAGAGATCAGCAAGGGCGTGGCATATGGGATTGGATAAGCACACCCTCCAACTTCTTCTAGGGGAGACAAAATAGAAACGCATCTCATAAAATAATACATGTTTTACCAACCTATGCATACGGCTGGTCAGGGTATTCACCTAAAGCCTGACTTGGGCTTCAAAGAAGAGTTTTATAAGAATACGAGAAACTTGTTTTCACACATGATATGGGACTAAACAAAAAGAAAGTTTTCAAAATTTTAAAATATTTAAAATTTAATTTTTTTTAAAAAAATAAAATTTAAAAATTTTTCAATATTTTCAGATATATACTTCGTCGTTGCTTATGTTGGTTGACTAGGTGTCTTGGACCTTCTTTTAAAACGTACTTCAAATCTAGGTAAATCAATTTCATGAAACATCTATGCAAATGCACCCAAAGAAATAATGCGGGGAAAGCATGCAATGCGATGCAAGAAGAAATTAAGAATCAAGTGGACATACATTTAAGAGGCAGCTTATGCATTCATTACAATAGAAAAGATAGAGCATGTAATAATCTTGTAATCTGACAAAGGTGTCAAAACTTGCATATATATATATATATATATATATGCACCACAAATCTTGTGCTCTCGTATGCTCATCACTATTAATCTTTGGAAAAGAAAAGAAAAGAAAAGTTCCATTCAATTAGTCTGCTGTCCTTTAAGAGGCCTTGTTTGGTTACATGTTATCATGGAATAAGGGGTACTAGCATGGTCTATTGTGGGTTATTTTTACTAATGATCTTTTACAACTCACCTTTCCCAGGTGCAGAAGGTATAAACCCGGATCAAGCTAGTCTGCTGTAACAACCTGGAATAAGTTTATTCCAGGCATTCACGGAGTACTGTCTATCTTCTTTTCATTATTCGACAAACGGAAAAAGCTCAAGGGCAATTTTTTTTTCTTTTGTCAATTCGACTATTAGAACAATGCGTTCAATGTCGCAAAGGGGCCGCATGTCGAGCACCGTGCCAGATCTATTGCATGTGATTAATGACGAATATATTTTTTAATTCTTGCTTTCTCTTACGGGAATTAGGGATGAGGGAGCGGGGGGCGTAGGACTCGTGCATATTGTTTTCTACGTGGAACAAATCCTACATGGGAATATGCATGCATGAGGTGAGAACGCACGTGTGCGTAAAATTTCAATGCTGAAGAAAATCCGTAAAAAAATGTGCGTGGAAGTTGTGTGGACGCCTACATAAAATTTCTATGCAGGAGAACGAAGAGGGGAGATTATGTGCGCAAGATATGCGGACACATGCATATAACTTCTATGTAGACGGAAATCCGGGTTAAAAAAGATGTGAGGATGATATGTCAACCGTGCATAAAATTTTAGTGAACGAGTATCCCAAATTATGTGCTATTGGATTCATAGAATATCACCACAGAAGTAAATTCACACAACCACGTGAACAAACATCCTTGAAAGAAACTTAATTCGATCAATACCTCTTGAACCCTAACCTCCATCCAATCCGCCAGCTCTGATCTCCTCCTCTGTTGTGTACGCTGGTGGCTTGGCGGGTGGTGATGGTTGGAGGGGATGTCAACCTTCCGGAGATACATGAGGAAAGAATATTTTCTTGAAAAAGAAATATTATTGATCTATAACAAGAAAAGATTGTTATTCTGTAACTAAAGAATAATTTTTTGAAAAAAAGAAAAATTGACGACACTTAATTTGGTGCAATTAAAAAAGTATTTGTGTGAATTTCTATATTTCCAATAATAAGCTTAATCAATCTTTGTTGTTTTATTAGCATTATTTAGATGTTTCATATTTTATTTTATGAGAGGGAATATTCTAATTCGATTGATTTATGGATCAGGTGCATTTGTTAAAGGAAAAGGTTGCTCGGATATTCAATTATCCTTGTCTCTAAACCTTTAGAGTAAAGCTGGGCTTGGGCATAAAAAATATTAAATTTTAAATAGATTGGCTTGAACCCTATCTAAAATGAATAGAGTTTAGGCCCAAGGCCCACCCCATGATTAGCTCCACTTCAAATCTAGCCTCCATAATTTGATGAAATGGATTATTTATCTTTTTCTTGTTTGCTGAAATGGATTATTTATAGTTTGCAATAGGGTTGTTGAACATAATTGCATTAATATCAAAGAATTTCTTCCTCCAAAGAATTTTGAAAATAATGACGAGAATGCCTCAATTAATTAACAAAATGATGCAGGAATTGCTTGTGTTGAATGCCTGGGAAAACAACTCCCAAGATTTGAATAAATAAATTCCATTTTCACTGCAACCTGAAACCATAGAAGAATTATAAAAAAAAAACACTTGAGTTGCAGGATGGCTTCCCTCTAGAAACGAACGAGAATTTGAGTTTCAATCAAGCGTTAATCTTCTCGTTCCGGTCCATCGTCAGTATCCTGCTTCTTTCTTTAGTAGGTTACATATCATACAGCTCACAATAGAAGACTATTTTATTTCTCTTGCACAATTTCTTGAAATTTTGTAAAGAAATCACCATTATTGCTGTAAAATCTGAATGTTGTCCATAACTATATAAACTGATGGAAAAGAATAGGATGGGATAAATATGTGCTAGGCAAGGAATTTAATTAAGAAAATTTGGCCCTCCAACTTAAGGAGTGTTTCGAAAACATGAGAAGGATGAAAATTAAAAAAAAAAAAAAAGAAAAAAAAAGAAAAGACAGAGTGGTTTAAGGCTCTTGCTTATTACTAGGAGCCAAAAACAAAATCAAGTAATAACACTTACTGAATCTTGCCTCATAGGTTAAACTGAAGGTTGATTTAAATGTTGCTTATGACGACCATGTGTCCTTCAAGAATTGGTTTCTTTCAGAAACCACATGTGTGATGTCTTTAGATGCTTTTAGGATCTAATAGCATGGTGGCGGTGGGTATTCTTAAAGTCAAGACTTAGTTGGCAATTTTCAGTTTGATTTTTTGCTCAACTTTTTTTTAATTGATTTATTTCATAACAACAATGATGGCAAACTGGTGATCAAGGAGGAGCCTCCGTGTGCTATCAAATGCAACTTTTGAAGAAACAAATTGACTGAGAGTTGCTTTTCTATCAATCGTAGAGGGAACCTTGCAAGCTCTGACACAAGGAGAGGTGTTAATTATTTAGCAGAATGAATTTGCCTAGTAGGGGTTAGCAACATATGTCTCGTATGTATGTGATGGAGAAGACATCTCCATCTAATTCGATTAGTATTAGTAAATTTAATGCAAAATTTAATGAGGGACCTAACATATTTTCTTTTCGTTTTGTGATCGAAAATATGAGCAATCATAATCTATTGAACTTCTTAATAACCATGCACAAAAGGGAGCATACTTGCACATACTAGTAAAGTTATATATCATTAGGATGGCATGGTCAGTAACATAATGCGTTCACTTGGGAGTTCAATCTGTGCCCCGTGTGCATCATTACATCCCAATCATGCCGTCACAGGTACACTTCTGTGAAAAGGGAAATGAGGGATTCAGGGAAAGCATCGGGCAATCAAACTAAAGGTGTCAGATTAAAATGATTCACATCAAATCAAAGCAGGGCTTGTGATGTCCCTCCATGTACTATTTCCCGTGCAAGGAATCAGAAAAAGCTTGTGAGTGAGGTATTTCTTGGGTCATACAGGCTCATAAGGACAAAGAATTCTTCACAGGTAGAGCTAAAAAATATGCTAACCAGATTACGGAGGCAAAACTTTGCCAACATCATAAAACTATATAGGAACTATATATTTTTGAACGATGCAACACCACATATAAATATATATAAAGCAAAGCAAAACGACAAGCAGAATGACTGGCTCGAGAGGGAACACCGAAACAACACTAGAAGGAATGGCCTTTTTAGGCTAGATGATGCTCAACAACTTCCAATTAATGTTCCAAACCTTGGATATGAAGCCGATGGGTGTTAGTACATTGAAAATGGAGAACTTTATGCTGAAGTCTAAAAATTCAATCAGACAGGAACTCATGCTGCAAAGAAGTTATTGGTAGAGATCGGGCTGCAGTTCTTCAGAGTAACTCTGGTTTCTGATTGATATGATCAGGAGAAATTGAGGAGGCACAGAGGGAAGCTATATGATCATTTCTCAGCAATTGCCTAATCGTCAGGAAAGATCGAATGGGATCATGTGCATCATCGACACTACATCATCATCAACAACAATAGACTCCAATGTTGAGCAAAGGATCTTAATTGTTCCTCTTGAGAAAAAAGAAAAAAGAAAAAATGGAAGACATGATCCAATAGCAGATTCAAGACATTGAAAGAGCTAAAGGCACTTCGCTCTCATGCGAGCGGAGCGATGAGCCATCATCGCCGGAGATGCTCGATCCAGTTCTACCAAGAGTGTGCTCTCCATCCGCTTCATGCCCTTGTGGCGTCTCACCGCTACTCCCAACCTCCCCAGCTGCAACATCCGAGCCTATTACTGTTGCATTGCCAAACCGCACCCTCCTTGCACCGCCAGGCGAATCAACCGGGGAATCCGTCGTGGTGGCAACATCGGTGCCTCCAGCTGGAGCGACCGCCGCAGCCCTGACAGGCGGCCGCTCTACATCATCCTTCCTTACGGTGATCGATCGGTAGATACATGTCATGATCCAGAACAACCAAGGAATCCCCACCAGGATCATGCCGGCAATGGGGAACCAGAAGGGGATCTCGTTCGCCGGGTGGGTGATGTAGAGTACAAGGAACGCTCCACCGGTGAGGAGAGCAATGAACAAAAGGCAGGAGATGAACCAGAATCGTTTTCTGCTAGGCCTTGCCGTGGGAGGCTGCATCGAAGCCAATCTTTTCTTTCGATGAATTCACCTTCTCTCATCAATCTCTAACTCCGGTGCTGCTCATTCTTCTGTACTCTTTCTCGATATCGGTCTCTTCGAGCTTGTCGATTTCTTTGTTTTTGGGTGGTGGTAGCAAGGAATTCATGAGGGAGGGGGAGTAGTTGGGCCTCCTTGCGGGGAGGCATGCCGGGGTTGGCTGTGGTTTCGAAGGGATGACATATTCAAATGAGGTTCGCGCAAAATAACTGTCACAAGGGTAGGAAGCCAGGTTTTAAGGGTTGGGAAAAGGGGGAGAGAGAAAAGGGCGGCGAGGCTTGGGGTCTCAACCGCATGTCCTATGTAGACGTTGATGCGGTCTTGTGGGAAGCAACTGAAATTTAGTATATACTTACCACATCTGGAAAGCTTTTTAGGTACGAAGAGTGGTAACTAGTCGGTTGAAACAGAACCCTGAAGTCTATGCCAATCGAGTTGGTAGAGTCACTTGTGCCTTGTTCCGATCAAGAGAAATGGAGAGAAAGCAGGAGTGAGGATAGGAATTTAGTTTCTATCATTTTGTTAAAAAAATAAGGGAAGATGTTGAGAGAAAAGAAAAGTAACCAACGCAGAGAACTCACCTCGCTCTGGAGCCGTAATTTTTGCATCCTATAAAATAAACATGGTTGCAAAAAGAGTTGCTTGAAAATTTATTTCATTTGAAATTTATACTTTTGATGGTTTGCTCAATCGAAAAAATTTATTTTTTATTCTCTAAAAAATTTTTGATGAAAAATTTTATTTTTTTTTAGTTTTCATGGACTTACTTCCCAAAAAATATATTCCAAAGAGAAAAGATTTAGAGAAACAAATTAACTCGATATATCAAATAATATTTTTATTCTTTGTTCAAAAATTGGACATCCTAAATATTTTTTTTTTCTTTTAAGCATCCAAACAAAGAAAGGAGAGAAAATCATTTTTTTCTTTCTTTCCTTTTATTTTCTCTTCTCTTCATCTATTCAAATACAGATCTAATGTTGATACAAGAAATAAATCTAGGTTTTGTTGCCGCTTTTCTCCAGTGGGATATTCGAAAGAGAATCGAGTACGACTGTAGGCCTGCAAAAAAAGTTCTCTTGCCGGAGATTATTTGATGGAGATCCTCTGATGATTAAGTCAGTCGAAAAAAGAAGGCAACCGAAAAAATGGCAAGAGCAAGAGCATAAATTTTTCTATTTTTATTTAGTGTACCTGGTCTCCCATTGCTTACCGGTATTTATAAGATGGAGAATGCCGCTACTGTGTAACTCTTATCTCTAAATATCCGGGATGTGAAAGTTATGGTATTTAGTGGATGGTTACCTCATTATTTATCGTTAATAGGGAGTAATGGGCTAGTCGTGGCCGACTATTTTGCACCATGTTAGAGAATAGTTAATGCCCTTGTTGGATAATCATTGTCGATTCAGATAGTCGGCAAGAGTCCGAAGAAGTAGTCAGTCGGATGTTGGAGACCATCAAGAAATGGTTTGTCGGTAGGAAACTAAGTCGGTCTTATTTCGATTATATTGGATGGGTGTCTTTCATGTCACCAACTGAGATCTGTCGATTGAGTGTAGAACCTTGTCGGAAGATGAGTGCCTCTTTGAGACGTCGGAGAGATGCCAAGTGGGATATGCTGACTATACTCATCCAAAAAGAATCTGACAATGATAGTGGGGTTAGCTCCATTCCAATTTTGGTCGGTACAACGTCAGTTATGATTCTTCTCACCTACTCTCATGGGTGATCCGGTATTGGTGACTTATTCGGTACACAATCAAGAATAATAGTCGGACAGGTGATGAGTGGAGTGTTGTCGGTAAAGTGACGAAGATTTCTTTCAACACTTGCCCCCCAACTCCCGAGTCTGATTTCATGATTTGAATCGGGCAAAGGGAGTTAGTCGTCGTTCGGATTTGAGTTTTTTTTGTTTTATCATTTTGCGGAACGTGTGGCGGCTCCATCGCATCGTATGTCGTGCATCAATTATTGCCGTGGAGTATTCGAGATAATTTTTGTAATGATTGCAGAAGATCGGGCAGTGGGATAATGATGGGTTGATTGGCCCAAGTTATCCACGTGTCATTTGATGGTTTGCTCCGACTGAGGTCACATGGATTCGTCTGAGTTGGCTTGATTGCGATGGTGGTACATTGAAAGGATGAAAAAATGGCCGGCTAAGATTGGTGCCTCGCGTCGGGATCCTAGAGATAGTGTGGTTCTCTAGGTTGATCGGGACCATCAAGGAGGTCAATAAATAGCTGTTCCTCCCCCTTATTGTAGTTTTTTGATCTTGGAACCTTCTTTCGCTCACTTTCTCCTTTCTTTCAATGTTTAGCCAGGGTTCCAGCTCTTGCAATCTGGGGGTCATCGCAATCAGTTTCTTCTAGCTTCTCGGTCTTTATTCCCGTCGGTCCACGCTCCCTATTGGAAGGTTATTTTCCTTCTCTTTTTGCCTTTCATTTCTTTCTTTCAATGGTTTCTTCCGAGAACCCAGTGGGGCACCAAAGTCTTGGACTCCTAGTATCTGCAGGGAGACCAAGAGTAATCCTCGGGATGATTTCGAAGAGGCTATGTCTGGGCGGGATCATTCAGATCCCGAAGAATCTTCTGGAGATATTTTCGAACCTCTTATCGAGAAATCTATCTTATCGGATGCCGACGTTTATCGGTTAAGAAAATATCATCATTTTCTCAGTCAGTACCAGGTGACAGCATCTAGTAGGGGTGGCCGAGTTGTCCATCCTCCGAATGGTTATATTACCATGTATGAGGAATTTTTACGTTTTGGACTTCGATTTTCTCTCCACTCCTTCTTCACCAATGTCTTTGATTTTTACCACATCATTCCCGCTCAGCTTGCACCTAATTCCATTCTGATTTTATCCTCTTTCATTGTATTGTGCCATCTTCTCCGATTTGAGCCCTGAATTTCTCTCTTTCGGACAATTTTCATATTGAAGAAACATCCTCGGGAATAAGGATCGTGGTTCTTCAGTCCTCGGTATAGACGTCAATTTATTATCGGACTTTTTTTTCCATCCATGGGTGAAAAAATAAATTCTTCTATGTTGTTGTCGACCATCCCTGAGGTTTTCAGTGGAACTAGGGTGCCCCTAATTTATCTCCGAACAAGAATGATATTGTCCTGATGGAAGATCGAGATTTGTACGATCGGTTACTTGGCGTACTTATTCCGAAGCAGCAGGAGCTTCTTGAGGAGCATTTGTTGTTCAACGTCGGGATAAGTTTGACCAATCACTTAGGTAGGCTTTTCCTTTTATTGACTTTTTGGCTTCTGATTTCTCGTCAGCTTGCGGCCAATTAATGAATCATCTTTCGATTGTTTTGCAGGCATGAAGGTATCTTCGGCATCCATCCGCAAGGCGGTCAAGAAGAAACTGATTTTTGGGCCTGGCGAATCTTCTCGGGAGAAGCCAAAGAAGTAAGTAGAGAGTCAATTTCCCCCCCCCCCAATGAGAAGCGCGCAGCCATCACTGCCCGTTCGTCCGCCATCCATCGAAGCCTTGGCCAGCGACGACATGGTCGTCGTTGAAGTACCGACTAATGTGGTGCAAGCTTTACCAGCCCAGCCCCATGCTCCTAAAGGGAAGGGGCCTAGTCGGGCTGGAGTTGAGAAGGGGAAAGCTGTGGAGCCTCCGATTTTTACCGCTGAATATGGCCCCGACACTTCTTCTGGGGAGGCTACAATAATAGTCGGTATGTTCATCAAGGCAACAGACCAAGCTCTTCAAGATCGTCGACTTGCTGAAGACTTGATGAAAATGGTAATGCTACCCAAAGATTGGGAGGTTAGGAAAGCTCGCCCAGTTTTGAAGATTGTCTCGATCTCCTATATGTCATTGCTAGCGGTACATATTCGATTTCTCCTTTTACTGAATAGCTTTCTTTGCCGAATAGAATACTTAACCATTTTTTGTTCTTCTTTGTATAGATAGCACATGACATTACAATTTTGCACGAGGCATTGAACGGCTTTGCTTGGCTCAATTTTGAACTTGAGAACAAGGCCTAGGTTGCCGATGCTCGGGCCAAAGTGGCTGGAGAACTTCTTCACACTGCCGAGGAGCGGGACAAGAAATACCAAGAAAAGTTGGCCCTGCTGGAGATCGAGTTGGGGATCAGTCGGAATAAATCCACCAACTTGGAAGAAGAATTCAAGCAGCTGAGAGCCAATTTTCAAAAGAAGATGGAGTCAATGGAGTTTGCCCTCACTGAGGAGAGGGGTAAGGGAGTGGAGTTGCTAAAGAAGTTATGCACGATGGAAGAGAAATTGTTGGCGGTGGAGTCGGCTATGGAAACTCAGGTCCGAGAAGCTATTTCTCGGGCATTGGCTAAGTTCAAAGATTCCAAGGAATATAAGGAGGATTTTTCTGTAAACTCCACGGGTGCATATCGAATAGGATTTTACGACTGTAAAAAGGCTATACTTCAGATGCACCCAAAGATATCTTTGGAGGGGTTGATGCCGGAGGACCTTCCCGATGAGTCAGAGGAAGAGGAGGAAGTCGATGCCGAAGAAGATCATCCACCTTCTTCTTAGATCCTCATTGTAGCAATTTTTTTTTTAACCCTTTTGACTATGTATTGAACTCTTTTCTAATGAAAGTACTTTTTTTTTAGTAAATTATTTTTTCTCTCCGATCTTTTATTTACTTGCAACTTTTTCGCTTACTATGATTGCGAAATGGCTAAGTAGTGTAGTCGGTAGTGGTTGCAAACAACCAAACACAATAACTGAATTAGCAGACTTAAAAAAATATACTAAATAATGCAGTCGATTTTGGAATTGAGTTGGGACTCAATCAATCAAAAATTTTATCGAGAGATGATTTTTCGATTATTTCTCACTTAGCCAAATTATGTCCGATTAATCAACTTTATTCGTTTTGATCTCGCAGCTTATATGCCCGCAATCGTTGGGTCTTTAACAAATTTTTGCATGACATTAATCGATTATCAGCCAAATAAAGTCTTCGTTGGGTACTAACCGATGACACAATTAATTTGGCCAGGTATCATGTGACCAAAATAGTTGGTGCATGATCGAATGTCTGAGATTGGACATTTTGGCGCAGACTTGTAGAATGAGAAGCTTTTTATTCAGAAAGAGTTCTTACTGATAATACATGCGTAAGTTTTCAACGTTCCACGCTCGGGGGATTTCTATCCCATCCAAGTTCTCGATTTTCTAAGCTCCTAGCCAGAGGACTGTCGAGATTTTGTAGGGACCCTTCCAATTCAGTGATAATTTTTCTTGCTCGATTGGCTTGGATACTTGGGCTCTTCTGAGGACTAGATCTCCGACTTGGAAGATCTTGGGTTTGACCTAGGAATTATAATATCGAGCGATCCTTTGCTGATAGGATGCCATCCTTAGTCGAGCTTTTTCTCGAATTTCGTTGAGTAAATCTAGATCCCCTCGATGTTTATCCGAATTACTTGCTCCATCATAATATTGTACCCGAGTTGAAGGTAATTTGATTTCAATCGAAATCATAGCTTCGGTACCGAATGCCAATTTGAATGGAGTTTCGTCGGTTGGGATCCGAGGAGTTATCCTATATGACCAAAGGACATTATGGAGTTCATCGAACCAGCTTCCCTTGGCTTGTTCGATTCTTGTCTTTAGGCATTGTAAGATAGTTCGGTTGGTGACTTCAACTTCTCTGTTGGCCTGCGGATGCCTGACTACGGTAAGCTTGTGGATGAGATGATATTTTATGCAAAATTTCTTGAATTTGGCATTGTTGAACTATCTGCCATTGTCCATGATGATTACTCGAGGTAGACTGAATTGGCAAATGACTGACTTTCAAATAAAGTTGATAGTTTTTTTTCGTTATTTGTGCTAAGGATTCAGCTTTTATCCACTTTGTGAAGTAATCAATTGCCACGATGATGAATCTTTTTTGTCAACTTGTTGAGAGGAATGAGCCAAGTATGTCGATTCTCCATTGATCAAAAGGCCAAGGGGCCAAAATAGTTGTAAGGTGGCTAGACGCGAGTCTTTATACGTTGGCGAATCTTTGGCATTGGTCACACTTCTGCACTAATTTGACCGCATTTTTGTACATTGTGGGCCATTAGTAACCATGCCGAAGAATCTTATAGGACAAAGATCTACCCCCAGGTGGTTGCTATAGATGCCTTCATGAACTTTTTGAAGAGCATAATCGACTTTAGATGGCTGGAAGCACTTGAGCAAGGATAGTGATAACAATCTTCGATAGAGCTGATCGTCGATGACAACATATTGAGATGCCATTTTTTTTGTTCGTCGTGCCTTAAAAGGCATACTCGATGAGATACCATTATTGATAAAATTGAGAATTGGATCGATCCAATTCGGCTCCACACCAACTTGGGTTTGCTGAATTTCTTCTTCGGTATCGATGGTCGGATACTTGAGATATTCAATAAGGATCTTATTGAGTTGGTTGTACCTAGAGGTAGCAAGTCGAGATAGAGAATCCGCTCGGGCATTTTTCGATCGTGGGATGTGGAAAATCTCTAAGTAATCAAAATTTGCTTGCAAAAATTTGAGCTTCTTTAAATACTTGAGGAGGGTAGGATCTTTGGTTTCAAATTCTCCTCAAGATTGTTCGGCGATTAGTTGTGAATCAATAAATGCCCTTATGCGCTTTACACCGAGATCTTTGGTGATTTTTAATCCAGTGATCAATGCTTCGTACTCGGTCTGATTATTTGAAGTTTTAAAAGCAAACCGAAGGATGTATTCGGTGACCATCCCATCGATGTTGGTGAGAATGAGGCCCGCCCCACATCCTTAGGGATTTGAAGCTCCATCTACATGTAGAATTCAGGCGGGTTCCAAAGCTTCCCTTAAGGTCACTTTTTGATTTGGGGGTCTTCGGTGGGCATACATTCGATAATAAAATTGGCCAAAATTTGAGCTTTCATCGAAGGCCGAGGAATATAAACAAGATCAAACTCACTGAGTTCGATTGCCCATTTGGCCATTCATCCCGATATATCCGATTGTTGGAGTAGTGTCCTTAGGAGAAGGTTGGTGGAAATCTTCACCGAATGGGCCTAAAAATATGGTCGTAGTCGTCGAATAGTTGTGACAATGCTGAAGATGGCCTTCTCAATTTGAGAATATCTCATTTTCACTCCACATAATACTTGGCTTATATAGTAAATCAGCTTCTGCACTTTATTTTCTTCTCGAACCAAAATCGTGCTTACTGCCTTGTTGGTTGTTGCTAGGTACAGGAACAACTCATCATCGGGGTTCAACTTTGTCAGGAGTGGAGGAGAACTCAAATATTATTTAAGGTTGTTAAAAGCTTTCTGACATTCTTTCAACTAGTGAAGTCCTTCATCTGTCTGAGGATCTTGAAGAAAAAAAGGCACCATTTTGCCGATTTGGATATAAATCGACTTAGGAAAGTGATGCGTCCAGCCAGTCCTTGAATATCCCGATGAGAAGTAGGCGGTTCCAAGTCAAGAATGGCACTGATCTTCTCAGGGTTGGCTTCAATGCCGCACTTCGTGACCATGAAATCGATAAATCTTCTTGAAGTGACCCCGAAGGCACACTTAGTTGGGTTTAATTTTGTTTGGTGTCTTCTCAAATCATCGAAAGTTTCTGAGAGGTCGTCGATATGGAGTTTAGCTTTAGTACTTTTGATGAGTATGTCATTAATATAAACCTCCATATTTTAATTGATTTGATCTTTAAAGACCTTATTGACCAATCTCTGGTAAGCGGCACCGACGTTTTTGAGAGCGAAAGGCATGACTTTGTAACAATAAAGATCTTTATTGATAATGAACGCCATCTTCTCTTCATCTTCGGGTGCCATCTGAATTTGGTTGTATTCAGAGAAGGCATCCATGAAGCTGAGTAGTTGACGGCAAGAGGTGGTATCGATTAGCTGATCGATCTGAGAAAGTGGAAAGCTGTCCTTGGGGCAAGCTTTATTCAAGTCGGTGTAGTCGATATATATCTGCCACTTGCCATTGGCTTTCTTTACCATTATGACATTCGCGATCCAATCAGGATAATTGGTCTCATGAATGAAGTCGGTAGCCAACAGCTTGTCAACTTCTTGGTCGATGTCCTTTTGGCGATCGGGAGCGAAACTTCTCTTTTTCTATCGCACCAGCTTGTATTTGCCATCTACATTCAGTCGGTGGACAATCATTTCTGATAGAATACTCGGCATATCTAAGGCCGACCAGGCGAAGACATATGCATTTTTTCTTAGAAAATTTACCAGCTTCTTTCGTAGCTCTTCTGGCAGGAACGATCCGATTTGCATAGTTTTGGCTGGTTCTTCCTCACGAAGCGATATTTGTATAAGTGGTTCTACATGTTCTCCTCGACTTTCCTGTTCTCTCAGATTGAGTTCGTCGATGGAAAGAGCTCCAGTCGGTTGTTTTTCTTTCAGCACCATCAAATAATACTATCGGGCCAGTTGTTGGTCTCCCCTCATTTTCTTGATTTCTTTTGTTGTCAAAAATCGTACGAGTAAGTCGTATGTCGAGATGATTGCCCATAGCGCATTTAATCCGAATCGCCCTAGAATGATGTTGTAGGCTAAAGGGACTCGTACGATAAGAAAAATGAGTTGTATGATAGATTGCCAAGGAGGTTGTTCGACAGTAACTAGGAGTTCTATTTCTCCTTCTACTTTGACTGAGTTGCTAGTGAACCTGACTAGTGGACTATTAATAGGTTTTAGTCGGTCGGTAGAAAGACACATTCGGAAGAAAGCATCATAAAAAAATCATGTCAGAACTTTCATTATCAGCTAGATATCATTTTACATCATAATTTGCTATTGTCATTAACACGACAATAGCATCATTGTAAGGAGTCTGGATTTCTTGAGAATCTTTCTCGGTAAATACAATGTCGTCATGCTTCCGCAGACATTTGGAAGAGCTCTCGGGGTTGGCCGCTCCTTGAAATTTTGATCTAGCTGAAATCATGTTAATGACGCCCATCGAAGGTTGAGCATGAGTTTCTTCCTAAGGAGGCGACCGTGGTTGATCAATGGGTAATTGTGCAGGTCGCTCTCGAAGATATTTGCCAAGATATCCTCTTCTTATTAGGGCCTCAATCTCGTTCTTCAATTGAAAGCATTCTTTGGTATCGTGACCATGGTCATGATGAAACCGACGGTAGTGGTTCTTATCTCGAGATTCGAATCGTGACTTCATCGATTGAGGCCATCGATGATAATTGCCTTCCTCTATTTTCATGAGAATCTATGTACGAGGGATGGTTAGGGGAGTGTAAGAGTCATACCTACCTCCAAAATTTTTAGGCTTCGGATTCGGATGAGAAGGTGGGGTCTCTTTTTCATTGCGTACTCGATTGAAAACCAAAGAGACCCCATCCTTCTTTATTTTCTTCTTTTGACCTTTGCCTTCGGATTGGCACCGATCAGTAGCTGCTTCCTCGGTGTGGATGTACTTTCACGCACGATCGAGGAGTTTAGAGTATGTATAGAAAGGATTTTTATCCAGAAAATAAGTGAACCTGGAACTTCGCAATCCCCATTTCATGGCCACCACGACCATGGATTGGTCGAGGTCTTGGACCTCGAGTGTGGTAGCATTAAAGCATGTCACAAAATCTTGTAGTAATTCTCCATCTTGCTGTTTGATGGAGAAGATGCTATTAGAAGTTTGCGGCATCTTTCAGTTGGTACCGAAATGAGCTATGAAAAGTCACTCGAACTACTTGAATAAATGGATACTCTTCAATCGAAGTGCAAACTACCATGTCCGAGCAGTTTTTCAGAGAGTCGTCGGAAAGGCAATGTAGAGGAGGGCATCAGATGCTCCTTGGATGAGCATCAAAATTTTATAACTCACGATGTGATCTAGCAGATCACTAGAGCTATCGTACGGTTCCCTTTATAGCATCTTGAACTGACTGGGGATCAGTTTCTCTAGGATGCGGTGAGAGAGCAGCAATCGGGTACTGATGCCACAGTCAATCAATTCTAACTATTCACCTGAAATTGTTCTAGCCAGCGATTGAACTCCTCCAATTTATGATCATATTCATTCAGGCAATTTTGAGATTCGCCAGGATATTTAGAAAGTCCTAGAGTAGATCCTTCATCAGAGGAGCTAGACGGCAATCATGGCCTCTTCTCCTTCTGAGCCATCTGTCGAGAAGGAGAAGGTTGCTGGTTGTCGAAATGAGGCCGAGGAGCACAATGGAGATGTGGTGAGGATGACTGCCGACTAGGTCGGCGGTCCATTCCTCTAGTTTGCCTAGTCTAGTGACGTGACGGCGATCAGGGTTGGTGATTATTCCGAGCGGGTGAATCATGTGGAGTTGGTTTTCCCTATCATCGTTGTTGTTGCTGTTGGAGGTCGTGGATGGCATCTATCAAGATTTTCATTTGCTGCGTGATTATAGTGAGTTGTTGTTCTGGTGTTGCCATCAGTCGTGATTCTGGGAGGGGCAACGGTGGTGCCCAATGGTGCGATGACTGTCGAGTAGTGTTGGTAGAAGTATCTTGGGCTCTTATCTTTTTCATTGCAGTAGTTATCGAGGGGATGATCTATTTTCTATTCACATCTCTTCCTGCCTGGCACGCCAATCTATTGCCACTTTCCTCTATTGGGGTAGTCAGGAGAGAATCGAGTACGACTGTAGGCCTACAAAAGAAGTCCTCTTGTCAGAGGTTGTCCAGCGGGGGATCCTCCAATGGATAAGTCAGTCGGAGAAAGGAGGCAACCGAAAAAGTGGCAAGAGCAAGAGCACAAATTTTTCTCTCTTTTTTTTTAGCGTACCTGATCCTCCATTACTTATCAATATTTATAAGATGGAGAATGTCGCTATTGTGTAACTCTTGTCCCTGAATATCGGAGATATGAGAGTTATGGTATTTAGTGAATGGTTACCTTATTATTTACTATTTATTGGTACAGAATTTGGTTGACGTCGAATCGAGTTGGAGTCAAAGAAGACGAGGTCACCGCCTGTAACCTGTAAAATAAAGTTCCATTCGGAGTTGGTGGTAGTGACTCCGGTAGGATCCTCCGACGGTCAAGTTAGCTCTTCTGACCAATAAAAATGGAGTGCTCAGAGAGGAGTTCGATAGAGTTTCGAAGAAAAAAAGAAAGCTTAGAGAAAACGTATCTGGAGGGTTCCTTTTTATAGACGAAGCTTGTTGTAACTATCCTGATAAATGACCGTCGTAATCATTCTGATAAATGCCCATCATAATCGTCCTGATAAATGTCGATCGTGATTGTCCTGATAAATGCCGATCGTAATTATCTTGATAAATGACAATCATAATTATCGTGATAATTGTAATCGTTCAGTAGTGGGATCGTCAGTAGAAATCCATCTGAAGAAATAGTCTGTAAGGAGTTTGGCTTTCGTAGAAGTCCGACTAGAGGAGGAGTTCAGCTCCCATAGGAGCTCGACTACTGAAGGAGTCTAGAAGAAGTTCGGCTTTCGCTCCCATAGAAATCCGACTGAAAGAGTTCGGAAGGAGTTCGGCTCCCGTAGGAGTTCGACTGCTAGAGAAGTTCGGCTCCCATAGAAGTCTGACTGAAGGAGGAGTTCGAAAGTAGTTTGGCTCCCATAGAAGTCCGACTGGAGGAGGAGTCCGAAAGAAATTCGGCTCTCATAGAAGTCCGACTGTTGGAGGAGTTCGAAAGGAGTTTGGCTCCCATAGAAGTCTGACTGCTGGAGGAGTCTGGAAGGAGTTCAGCTCCCATAGGAGTTCGATTGCTGGAGGAGTTTGGAAGGAGTTCAGCTTTCATAGGAGCCCGACTGTTGGAGGAGTCCGGAAGGAGTTCGACTCCCGTAGAAGCCCGACTGCTGGAGGAGTCAAGGAGTTCGGCTCCCATAGAAGCCCGACTACTGGAGAAATTTGGCTCTCTTAGGAGTCCGACTGTTGGAGGAGTCCGGAAGAAGTTCAAATTTCGTAGAAGTCTGACTACTGAAGAAGTCTGGAAGGAGTTTGGCTTCCGTAGGAGCTCGACTATTGGAGGAGTCCAAAAGGAGTTCGGCTTTCATAGAAGTCCGACTGCTGGAGGAGTTCGAAAGAAGTTCGAAAGGTCGGCCGTTGTGGAAGTTCGGTTGGGGCTCGACCGTTATGGAGTTTGATTAGTTCGGAGTCCAGTTGGAAGAGTTCGGCCACTAGACGAGTTTGGCCGTTGGAGGAGATTGGATGTGTTTTGGCCACTGGGGTGAGAATTTTCGATCGAAGCTCTTTCATGATTATCAGCTGCATTAAGCTAAGCACCACATCAGTGGGAGCGGGATTTATCTTCAACAATAGTCCCTCCACTCCCGAGTTCGACGTTCAAAGGAAGAAAGTACCAAAAAAGTGACTATCGAAGTCTTTTTTTGGGTTCTACACTCGTTAAGGTTGAAGCATGGGGAAGATCTTATCTCTGACCGAGGTTGAAGAAAATCTTATCTCCTGTTGATGTTGAAGTTGAGGCTCGGACGCAATAGGACCGTTGTTGGATCCTCTCCTCTCACCTCATCCAAAATGAATGAGATTTTCGACTTTGCTCACGTTAGGATGAGGTTATCCTCCTATTCTTAATGGATTATGGGGGCACATAAGGGTCGTTGTCAGGACTTCTTCCTCCATCTCGTCTTAAGTGAACATCTTCAACTTTGCTCGTGTTAGAATGAGATTCTCCTCCTATTTCTAATGGACTATAGGAGCATATAAGGACCATTGTAAGGGCCTCTCCCTCCATCTCATCTTAAGTGAATGAGGTCTTCAACTTTGCTCGTGTTAGGATGAGGTTCTCCTCCTATTCTTAACGGACTCTACGAGCACATAAGGACCGTTGTCAGGGCCTCTCCCTCCATCTCATCTTAAGTGAATGAGGTCTTCGACTTTGCTCGAGTTAGGATGAGGTTCTCCTTCTATTTCTAATGGACTATGGGGGCACATAAGGGCCATTGTCAGGGCCTCTTCCTCTATCTCATCTTAAGTGAACGAGATCTTCGACTTTGCTCCTGTTAGGATGAGGTTCTCCTCCTATTCTTAACACGACCACTTCTAATTGCTTCTTTTCCATCATCACATAATTTTTGTGCCAAGAAATAATAATGTTGAAATGAATAAGTTTTATTGCGGAAAAATTACTGATAGTACATCCTCAGTTTTTCTGAGTTCCAAGATCGTGAAAGCATTATTTCTTCGAGCTCCTTCAGGGTCGGACGACCTCCACCACCTCATACGGACCTTCCCAATTTGGGGCAAGCTTCCCCTGGTTCTGAGGCTGGAAGATGATGGCTCACCGAAGCACTAAGTCCACCACTCTGAATGTTTTACTTCTGACTCTAGAGTTATAGTACCGGGCCATCTTTCGTCTGTAGACCGCCATCCAAATCTGGGCTTTCTCTCTTTTTTCTTTCAGCAAGTCGAGGTTGACTCTGAGGTCTTGTGGGTTGTGCTGCTCATTGTAGGCCATGACCCATGCTGACGGAAGCTTAAGTTCGATTGGAATGACTGCCTCTATTCCAAAGGCCAAGATGAATGATGTTTTCTCAGTTGACAGCCTTTGAGTAGTTTGGTATGCCCAAAGGATATGGTAGAGCTCGTCCACTCAGGCCTCCTTTGCTCTGTCGAGCCTTGTCTTGATACCTTACAGTAGAGTCTTGTTGGTCACTTCAGCTTTTCCATTTATCTACGGATGAGCTACCGATGTGAAGTGATGGAAGATGTTCATAGAATTCGGCAAACCTCATCTCGATGAATTATCGTCCATTATCGATTATGAGGATTCAGGGCAGACCAAATCGACAGACTATTCACTTTTAGATGAAGTCTTGTACCTTGGCCTCGATAATTTTGGCTAGAGATTCGGCTTCGATCCATTTGGTAAAGTAGTCGATCACGATCAAGAGAAATTTTTGTTGCCCGAATGCCATCGAAAAAGGATCAAGTATATCCATTTTCCACTATGCGAACAGCCAAGGTGAGCTTAGTAGAGTAAGCTCGAAGGCCGACTGTCTTTGTACGTTTACATTCTTCTGATAGCGGTCACATTTCTTGATATACTCCATGGAATCATGATATAAGATCGATAAAGTATCCTTGCCAAAGTAGTTTTTGTGATTGGAATCTAGCTCCTATGTGGCTTCTATAAATTCTCTCGTTCACTTTCCATAATGCGAAATCGACCTCTAAAGGTCGGAGACATCTCAGTAGCGGTAGCGAATATGACCTCTTATATAATCTACCATCGTACAAAACATACCGAAAGGCTTGATTCCTAAGTTTTCGAGCTTCTTTCGGATCACGAGGAAGGAATCCATCCTTAAGGTAGGCAACCAATGGGTCGATCCAGCTTGGCTCGAGTTCTGTCTGCAAAATGACCTACGATTCCTCTGAGCTTGGGCACTTTAGGATCTCAAAAAATACTTCTTTGGGTAGTTCGGCTGGAGCTGAAGTGGCCAACTTAGAGAGGAGGTCGGCCCTTATATTTTCTGCTCTCAGAATCTATCGAATGTCGAAACAGCTGAAGGTCCGAGTCAAGTCTTTTACTTTCTCAAGATATTTCATCATACTTTTCTCTCATGCTTCATAGCTGCCACTAACTTGGCCGACCACTAATTAAAAATTGCTGTAGACTTGAAGTCGATTTACTCTTAATTCTCTTACAGTCTTTAATCCGACGATCAGCGCTTCATACTCGGCCCCATTATTAGTCGCTGAAAATTTGAAGCGCAGCGCATACTCGGCGACGACTTCCTCGGGACTGACTAAGACCAACCCCGCATCCGATCCAACAGAGTTGGATGAATCATCCACGTACAGAGCCTAAAAACCTTCGAAAAAGTCGGCTGTCTCTTCTGAAAAGTTCGGTTGTGACAACAAAGCATCGATCTCGTTCTGCTCAAGCTTGGCATCATTGAGAATGGTACACTCTACTACAAAATCTGCTAATATTTAAACTTTGATCGATGTCCAAGATCGATAATTAATATCAAATTTCATAAGCTCGATTGCCTATTTTGCGATTCTCTCGAAAGCATCTATTTGTTGAAGGACTGCCTTTATTGGTTGATCCATAAGGACCATTATGGTGTGCCCCTAAAAGTAAGATCGGAGCCTCCTAGCAGCAATTAGAAGAAAGTAAATCAATTTCTCTAGTTTAGAATACCTGATCTCTACATCCCTTAGGATCCAACTTATGTAGTAGATCGACTGTTGTATCTTCGCTTTCTCGACTAGGATTGCTACTAAGGCCGTCGGAGAGATCGCTAGGTACAAGAATAATTCTTCTTCAGGTTCGAGCTTCGTCAGTAGTGGGGGTGAGTCGAGGTAGTTTTTAAGCTCTTCAAATGTCTATCGACACTCCGTCGTCCAACAGAAATTCTTTGGTTGCTTGAGAACTTGAAAGAAGGGCATGCATCACTCGATCGATCTTGAGATAAAGTGATTTAGGGATGGCACCTTTTCAGTCAAGCACTGAATTTTTTTGATTGTATTTGGGGCGGTCATCTCTTGAATGGCTCAAATTTTTTTGGAATTCGCTTCAATTCCACACCTCGATACCATAAACCCTAGAAACTTTCTAGAGGTCACGCCAAAGACGTACTTGGTTGGGTTGAGTTTCATCTTATGCTTTCTGAGTGTGCTGAAGGTCTCTTCAAGGTCGGCGAGGTGGTCCGTAGAAGTTCGGCTTTTGACGAGCATGTCATCTACATACACCTCCATATTGTGGTTAATCTGCCCTTTGAAGATCTTGTTGATCAGACATTGGTATGTTGCTCCTACATTTTTGAGTCCAAAGGGCATAATCCTATAACAATAAAGACCACGGTCAGTAATGAAAGTAGTTTTCTCCTCATTCTCCGGTGCCATCCGTATTTGGTTATAACCAGAGAAGACATCCATGAAGGTGAGAAGCTCGTAGCCCAAGATCACATCCATCAGTTGATCGATCCTGGATAAAGGGTAGCTATCCTTTGGGTAGGCCTTGTTTAGCTTTTTGAAGTCTATACACATCCTCTACTTGTTGTTAGCCTTTTTGATGAGGACCATGTTTGAGACCCAGATTGGATAGTTAACTTTTCGAATGAATCCAGCTTTGAGGAGCTTGCCTACTTCTTTGGTGATTGCTTTCTAGCTCTTCGGGGCATGGCTGCGCATCTTCTCTTTTATCGATCGATGCTTCGGATCAACGGCCAACCGATGTTTCTTGACCTCGACGTCAATTTCTGACATATCTATTGGGGCCCAGGCAAAGACATCGGCATTCTTCCTGAGAAAGATAATGAGTTGCTCTCGAATCTCGTCTCCTAAGTTGGAGCCGATCTACACCGCGTGCTCCACATTTTTATTATTTAAGGGTACAGAGATGAGGTCCTCCATAAGTTCGTCCCACTCCTTGGTAAGGTCGTTGCGAACATCTAGCCCGTCGACAGGATAAGGGTCAGACTTTTCTTTTTTATGCAGGGCAATTGAGTAGCAGTGCCTTGCCAAAGCTTGATCTCCCCTGACCTCTCTAATCTTATGACTTCTTGAAAACTTCACCTTCAAATAATAAGTCGATACCACTATCCGAAGTGCATTTAGATCAGATCGACCGAGTATAGCATTATAGGCGAATGGAGTTCTTACGACTAAAAAGTCAACCTATGCCTCAGCTAGTTTCGGGCGTTGTCCCGCAGTCATGGCCAAGGTTATTATGCCCTCCATTGGTATGGCATCACCAGTGAAGCCTATCAACGGAGAGTTTATAGGCCCCAAGTGGTTATGAGTAAGGATATTTTTGAGAAGGCATCATAAAATAATACGTCGATCGAGCTTTCATTATCTACTAAAATGTGGCTTACATAGTAATCGACAATGTTTAAAGAGATTACAACCATATCGTTGTAGGAGAATTGGACCCCCTGAGCGTCCGCCTTAGTGAAGATTATGGGTTCTTCAGTCCTCCTTCTCTTCACCGATCCCTCGGATCCACTGGCCTCTTTCTGTCGAAGTCCCTCCGAGATCGTGTTGATGATGTCGAGAGGTGGCCGATCTTCTTATTGATCTTCTCCCCTTGGTGGCTCAGGCTGCGGCAATACCCTCGGCCGATCTTCATGCCCTTCAGGCCATCGCCGTAGGAATCGACCTAATCTACCTCACTTGATGAGCTCCTCGATCTCATTCTGAAGTTGGATACACTCCTCAGTATCATGATCGTGATCATGATGATAAAGGCAAAACTTGTTAGGATTACGCTTGCTGGGATGAGAGCGCATCCTTTCTGACCTCGGTAATTGCTCCCTGATTTCCATCAGTACTTGAATTTTTGAAGCATTGAGGGGGGCATAGTTGTGAAACTTTCATTGGAGAGAACCTCGTCATGTCCTTCTGTCCGAGCTTTCCTGCCTCCGAGCTCAGGGAGGAGTTTGGGCTTGCTTCCGCTCAGAGGAAGTTTAGGAGCGCTGTCGAGCTTCACTCGGCTTTCTTTCTTCGATGGGCCGACCCGACTGGTTGATTCACCACTTATCAAAGGCTTCATCATCTCTGACCTTGAAGGTCTCTTCAGCTTGGGTGTAACCTTCAGCCCGAGCTAGTAGATCGACAAAGTCTCTAAGGTACTTCTTCTTCCAGGAGAATAGCAAATCATTATTTTGGAGGCCGCACTTAAATCATTCTTTTGGAGGCTGCCTTTGAGTGCGGCCATTGCAACTAATTGGTCCAGATTTTGGATCTACAATACAACAGTATTAAACCGAATGACATAAGCCTGGATGGATTCTTCCTTCTTCTGCTTGATGTTCATCAGAAAATTCGAACCTCGATGCGGATATCGGCTGTTGATAAAATGAGCCACGAACTGATGGCTTATCTGATCAAAGAAAAAGATGGTACCCAGCTTAAGTATCGAGTACCAATTTCTGGCTGCTCCCTTAAGGATGGATGGAAAAGCTCGACATAAAATAGTGTCTGATGCACCATAGAGCAACATCATTGTCCGAAAGGTCTCTAAGTGATCGACCAGATTAGAGGTTCCGTCGTAACTCGGGAGCTTGAAGTTCGATGAGATTGGCTCCTGCATGATCCTCTGAGAAAAAGAAGGATCAGTGTGTATGTCACTACCATGTGAAGAGGGAGTATGACGAAGCTCTTCAATTCGTCGGCTCATTTCTAAGAGCCTTTGATCCAAGAAATCTTCACGATTGTAAATTTCTAGGATTTTCTGATGGAACGGGTGCGAAGCTTCTTCCTGGGTCGAGTTGTAATCCAAGCATGGATATTCCATCCTCTACTTTTTCTTTTCGGAGATCAAAGGTCAGGTAGCTGAGGTCGACCATTCTTAGATCGGATCATGGAGCTCCGAAGAAGCTTGCTCCGATCGAACTGGTACCGAAGTCTTTCGATGTAGAGTTTGCATGGCATCCACGAGGCCACGAACCTGCTGGACCAACAGGTTGAACTGCTCCACATCCACCATGGCTGCAGGTGGTGCTTGAGTCATCGGAGTTGGAACGATTGTATCTGGATGGGATCTGACTGTAGAGGCCGTTGATCGTCGGGTCGAAGCTTTCTTGGAAGGCATTTTTTCTGAGAAGAACTATAGAGAGAAAGAAGAGAGATCACTGCTGAGCACTCCTTTAAGATCAAGAAAACCTTAGAAACAGAAATCCTCCTTCTAGCGCCAATTCTGTTGGTGCAGAATTTGGTTGGCACCGGATCGAACTAGAGTTGAGGAAAACAAGATCGCCGTCGGTGATCTACAAAATAAAATTTTATCTGAAGTTGATGATAGTGACTTCGGTAGGACTCTTTGACGATCAAGTTAGCTCTTCTGGCCAACAGAAATAGAGTGCTCAGAGAGAAGTTCGGTAGAATTTTGGAAAGAAAAAGAAAGCTTAGAAAAAACGTATCTGGAGGGTCTCTTTTTATAGACGGAGCTTGTTGTAATTATCCTGATAAAAGACCGTCGTAACCATTCTGATAAATGCACATCATAATCATCCTGATAAATGCCGATCGTGATTGTTCTGATAAATATCGATCATAATTATCTTGATAAATGACAATCATAATTATCGTGATAATTGTAATCATTCAGTAGTGGGATCACCTATAGGAATCCGTCTGAAGAAATAGTCTGTAAGGAGTTCGGCTTCCATAGAAGCCCGATTGGAGGAGGAGTTCGAAAGAAGTTCGACTCCCATAAGAGTTCGATTGGAGGAGGAGTTTGGCTCCTATAGGAGCCCGACTGTTGGAGGAGTCTAGAAAGAGTTTGGCTCCCGTAGGAGCTCGACTGTTGGAGGAGTTCAGAAGAAGTTTGGCTTTCGTACAAGCCCGACTGGAGGAGGAGTCCGGAAGGAGTTTGGCTCCTACGAGTCCGACTGCTGGAGGAGTTCGGAAGAAGTTCGGCTCCCGTATAGAAGCCCGATCGGAGGAGGAGTTCGGAAGGAGTTTGGCTCCCATAGAAGTCCGATTGCTGGAGGAGTTCGGCTCTCGTAGGAGCCCGACTGCTGGAGGAGTCCGGAAGGAGTTTGGCTTCCGTAGAAGCCTGACTGCTGGAGGAGTCCGGAAGGAGTTTGGCTTTCATAAAAGTTCGACTGCTGGAGGAGTCCGAAAGGGGTTCGAAAGGTCGGCCATTGTGAAAGTTTGGCTAGAGCTCAGCCGTTGTGGAGTTCGATTGGATTCGGAGTCCAGCTGGAGGAGTTCGACCACTGGACGAGTTCGATCGTTGGAGGAAATCGGGTGTGGTTCGACCGCTGAGGTGAGAATTTTCGATCGAAGCTCTTCCATAATTATCAGCTGCATTAAGCTAAACACCACTTCGATGGAAGCGGGATTTATCCTCAACACTATTAATAGGAAGTAATGGGCTAGTCGTGGCTGACTATTTCGCACCACGTTAGAGAATAGTTAATGCCCTTGTTAGATAATCGCTGTCGATTCAGATAGTCGGCAAGAGTCTGAAGAAATAGTCAGTCGGATGTTGGAGATCGTTAAGAAATGGTTTGTCGGTAGGAAACTAAGTCGATCTTATTTCGATTATATTGGATGAGTGTCTTTGATGTCACTGACTGAGATCTGTCGACTGAGTGTAGAACCTTGTCAGGAGACGAGTGCCTC
This sequence comes from Cocos nucifera, assembly GCA_006176705.1. Classification (NCBI taxonomy): domain Eukaryota; kingdom Viridiplantae; phylum Streptophyta; class Magnoliopsida; order Arecales; family Arecaceae; genus Cocos; species Cocos nucifera. Next base: position 52,158 of record QRFJ01000271.1, read on the forward strand.
TTTGAGATGTCAGAGAGATGCCGAGTGGGATATGCCGATGTGCTCATCCAAAAAGAATCTGACAATGGTAGTCAGGATAGCTTCGTTCTAATTTTGGTTGGTACGATGCCGGCTATGATTCTTCTCACCTACTCTCATGGGTGATCCGATATTGGCGACTTATTCGGTGCACAACCAAGAATAATAGACAGATAGATGATGAGTGAATTGTTGCCGGTAAAGTGATGAGGATTTCCCCCAATAAGTTTGAATCCCACTTTTACTTTAATTTATAATCTCAATGAATTATAATTATGGAGGAATGTTGCTTATCTTCTTCTGGAAAGGAAAGAAGCGTGATAGGATCTGCTTCCCACGTTATGAGACCTGGGTTCAATGCTACCCATCTCCCTAGTGCATGAGCTGGGGAGGCTCTCATAATTGCAAATCTTTAAGGATTCTAATAATCGACACTTTCAAATTCCAATGCTATTATTGAAAAAATATAATAATCAAAAAGAGAATAGGTTTTCCAAATGAGTTCCTGATAAAGTATTATATCATATTTATTGAGAAAAATATCTTAAATTTGACTTACAGCAGCGACGAAAAAGCCCACAATAACATGCAGCGCAGCAAAATGCCTAGCCTACAGTAGCACGTGGCTTGTAGGCGGGCTGGGCCTATAGGCTAGTGCAACCCAAGCATGCGGGCATAGGCCCAGGCATACGGGCGGTCCAGGCATGGGTGTAGGCCCAGCACGCGGGCAAACCCACGATGCACGGGTGCATGTGTGGCCCGCGCACAAGTGCAGCCCAAGGCACATGCGTGGTGCAGCACGCACAGGTGTGGCCTAGATTGCACGGTTCACCACAATCCACGAGCACCATGTGATGTTTCCATGTGGTCCACACGGATGAACCGCACGGTCCACAGGCACCATGTGATGTTTCCACGCGATCCACGCCTCCACATGGACCCTTAGTGGCTCATGGACACTTTATGTGATCTATGTGGAGCTTTAGTGTAATTTTGTACGATCAGACGGTCAAGACTGCTTGCGACTGAGATCTAATGGTTAGGAGTTCTAGAGTTGTAATAGGAATCTCTTCTTTTTTCTGTTGTGGTATCGACATTATCATTAGTGTTTCGATCCTAAACTTGGAGGATCCATATTTCGCACAAGCGATCTTTTCAATAGGTATTGCCAAAGTAAGTGGTATCATGACAATTAGTATCAGAGCCAGATTATAAAGAATGCTAGATTGCGGCAGTATTATTCAAGATTGAAGAAGATAGAGAAGATAGACTCAATCAAGGTGGAGACCAATCGGTATGATGAGAAGAGCAACTTCTTTCTATGACAAGCGAGGATGAAAGATGTGTTCATCCAATAAAAGTTGATTGATGCTCTCTTGTGCAAGGAAAAGCCGACTACCATGGAGGTGAAGGATTGGACACAGCTTTAGATGTACATGGTGAGCATGATCTCTTGTACTTGATGGATGATATGGTGATCCATGTGCTTAGCAAGACTTTATCGATACTGATGTGGACAAAGCTTGAGAAGATGTACATGGTGAAATTACTCACCAATACTCTTTCTTCGAAAGCAGTTCTACCAGCTATAGATGAGTGAGGGACAGAGTGTGCAGGAGTATCTCAACAACTTTCAGGAGATCCTCATCGACGTTCTCAGTGTTGGTGAAAAGGTTAAGGAGAAGACTAGGGCATTAGTCTTGCTTTCATTGCTTTCTTCCTTTTTTGAATCTTTGGTGACTACTCTTCTTATGGAAAAGAGTATCATCAAGATGGAAGAGGTTATTTCTGTACTTTTTTAAAATGAGACTTTTATCAGGTGGAAGAACCAAACCTCGAGTTTAGGTGGCAACTCGGTTATAACAGTGATTGAAGGTGGTGGTGGCAGAAGATGAAGCAACAAAGCATCACAAGATGGACAGTCCAAGTCTAAGTCAAGAAACTCCAAAAAGATTAGATGCTACCAGTATGATGAGTTCGAACATCAAGTTAGAGATTATCCATAACTTAGAGATCGGACGAAGGCTATAGTGGCAGTGGTCCATGGTAGCGACACAGATGAGACTGATGATTGTATGCTTATGATCCCAGATGAAGTATTATTTCTTTCCTTTAGTAGATATTAGATTCTATATATTTGCATCATGTTTATTATAGAGAGAAGCTGTTTAACTTCTTAGAGAGTAATGAGGGTATTGTTCATCTGTCAGATGGATCGGGCTATGCGATCAAGGGTACTGGGACTATCAACTTACAAATGCATGATGGAATGGTAAAAAAATTAGATGAGATTCGATATATATCTAGTTTCAAGAAAAATCTAATTTTACCAAGCAGATTGGATTCAAGTAGTTACAGGTAGAGAGCTGATGATGAAATTCTGAAGGTCATGCATAGCAGTAGGACTGTGATGAAGGAAAGAAAATATGGAGGATATTACCTCTTGGTGGAGTACTTAGAGCGAGGTGGAGCTCTAGATGGAGATAGATTGAGCACAAGATGAAAGACTCGAGAGGATGACAGACGATATCATAGGATAAAGTTCTTATTACTGTAGGAGGCTACCTAGAGCAGGTCACAAGTTATAATAGAGATTGGATTGAGCAGCTTGGCTCAACTTGTATGTTTGTCCATCCATGAGTAATCAGGTACGTGCCTCAGGGCATGAAAGCGAGATCATTCAAAAGCTCTCAAGGTTAGATAGAGGCCGAATGTCTAGTCGAGATGAAGATTATTATAAAAAATATCTCGAATTCGATCCACAACAATGACGAAGAAGCCCACAGCAGTAGGAGGCCTAGCCAGCAGCAGCACAACCTGCAAGTTGACGTTTCCACAACCACTTTACATGGTCTACAGGGTGCTTTAGTGTAGTTTTGCACGATCAAACGGCCAAGACTACTGCGGCTAAAATCCAACAGTCAGGAGTTCCTGAGTTGTAATAGGAATCTCTTCTTTCTTTCTATTGCGGTATCGATATTATCACCAACGTTTTGATCCTGGACTTCGAGGATCCGTATTCCGCACGAAAAATCTTTTCAATAGATGGTGTTAGAGCAAGTGGTATTGCGATAATATCTATATATTTATATTAAAATAAAAGCTTTAATCTTTGTCGGCCATGTATTGATTTTTTGATGCTCACCATCTGCCACGTGTTCCTAAAAAAATTTTTATCTTGGTGGTGAGAAGAAGCTTGCAGGGCTGAAAATAGTAGAGAACGCCCATCATGTGTCGATTTGGGCGGTGGTGTGGATTCTAATTAAGGCTGCAAACGAGTTGAGCTGCTCGCGAGCTATTCGAGCTCGACTCGATTATTATCGAGTTTGAGTCAAGCTCGAGTAATTTTTCGAGTCGAGCTCGAGTAGCAGAATATTCAACTCGAAAGCTCACGAGCCCACTCGAATATATATACTTTTTATAATATTAATTTTATTTATAATATATATTAATATATATGTTATTAGTAAAATAATATTTGATTTCGAGTTCGAGTATAGTTCAGATCATATTCGAGTCGAGTCGAATCAATCTCGAGCTTTATCTATTTTTTATTGAGTCAAGTTCAAATTTAAGATGTTAAGATTTGGTAAAGTGGGAGTCAAAATTTGAATTCGAATATTTTGAGTTGAGTTAAATTTAAGCTTTAATTATTCGATTCGATTACACCCTAGTTCTAATGATGAACAAACGGTCCGGCTCTGGCACCCCAACGAGCTCGCCCCGATCGGGCCGCCCTTCTGAGGCCACGCCTTTGGGTGATCTCCATCTTCGCGCACCCTGCTGGTACCGTGGCCTCCTCCGTCTCCCTCGACAGCTTCATCCGGGCGTTCAACGTCGACCTCAATGCTTCCATTGGCACCCTCGAGGCCCCTCCCTCCGAGGTGGAACATGTAGTTCGACCCTAAGGTAAGGTCTTTTTGATGTTCTATTCTCCCGCGGTTCTTCCCTCTGTCTCACTTCCGCTTTCTTTAGTGGCATGACCGTCAACCCCAAATTTCGCCCCTCTCGCAAAGCGTCGGATTAAGAGGGATTGCATCTCAGATTTGTTCCCTTCCTCGGCCTGAGATTCCAAGGCCTCGCTGCCGCCACCATTGCAGAGGATTCCTCTGCATTCTCCTCGCCTCCCTTTCCTTCGGTTCCAGGATCCGAGACACCATCCACCTTGATCTCTTCCTCTCGAGCAAAGAAGAAAGAGGAGGGGATGGAGTGGCCAGTGAGGTGGCGGCGAGGGATGCCGTAGGCAGGGGTTCACCGGCGGCGGTGGTGGGGGAGTCCTAGCTGGATGCTCCAAGATTTGGCACAAACTAAGAAGATTGAATGGTTCGGATGGGTGATTTCGCTCTTTTCTGTTTTGATTTTTGGTGCCATTTTCAGGATCTAGCATTTCAGATGCTTGCTGGGCGAGTTAATCCAACTGGTAGTCTGGTAGCCACTGAGTTTCAATCAGAGGGCTCTAATATATTTCCTTCTCCCTCTCAACAATTTCTGTTTTGTTTTCCGTACGTTTCTTTGTGGTTTTATCCCGAAAGGAAGCACTGTGACAAGTATTACTCTATAATCCTGTTTTAACTGATGTTTCATCATTCCTCTATGCATATCTTTTTCTGAATAAAGGAAAGGTGCCTTCTCAGCCTCCCATTGCATCAAAAGAAAGAAAAAGAAAAGGTTTTGGTCTGGGAGGATGAAGCAGCTACTGCAACGACTTGGCAATCCCTACACCCAATTTAAGGTATGCAATAAATTTTGGGAGAACAAACGTTTCGTTTCCATCTCTCTCAACTTCGCTACCTCAATATTTTGGGACAATAAGAACACAGGCATTTATAATGACAAACAACGTTTGTAATAAACTAATGACAGGTTCTATAGATTTTGTAAGGCAAAAATTAATGAAAGGATGGCTAAAAAAATTCGGGGAACAATGCTACTATGATCCTGAAATATAAAAAATTCGGAGATATGCTGCTAGTAACTTTTTTTTAATAAAATTTTTTTGATTCAATAATATTGCTCCTTGGTGCAAAAAAACTATGTGATGATAGGGAAGAAGCAGTCAATAATGGCCGTATTAGGAATAGGAGGAGAACCTCGTCCTAACATAAGCCGATCAAGATTCTTCAACCTTGGTCAGAAATAAGATCTCTTCCGTGCAACCGGACCAACCAACCTCGGCTAGAGATAAGATCTCTTCCGAGTGGCCAGGACAACCTTGGCTAGAGATAAGATCTCTTCCGAGCGACCGGGCCAACCAAGAGATAAGATCTCTCCCAAGCGATCGGGACAACCTTGGCTAGCAATAAGATCTCTTCCAAGCGATCGGACCAACCTCGATCAGAGATAAGATCTCAACCTCAGCTAGAGATAAGATCTCAGTGACCGAGCCGATCTCGATCAGAGATAAGATCTTCCGAGCGATCGGGCCAACCAACCTCGGTCAGAGATAAGATCTCTTCCGAGCGAACCTCGGCTAGAGATAAGATCTCTCCGAGTGATCGAACCAATCTCGACTAGAGATAAGATCTCTTCTGAGCGACCGTAATAACCTCGGCTATAGATAAGATCTCTTCCGAGCGACCGAGCCAATCTCGGCCAGAGATAAGATCTCTCCGAGCGACCGCGACAACCTCGATCAGAGATAAGATCTCTCCGAGCGACCGCGGCAACCTCGGTCAGAGATAAGATCTCTCTCGAGCGATTGGGACAACCTCGACTAGAGATAAGATCTCTTTCGAGTGATCGGACCAACCAACCTCGATCAGAGATAAGATCTCTTTCGAGCGACCACGACAACCTCGGCCAAAGATAAGATCTCTTTTGAACGACCGCGACAACCTCGGTTAGAGATAAGATCTCTCCCGAGCGATCGGGACAATCTCGGCTAGAGATAAGATCTCTCTCGAGCGACTGAGCCAACCAACCTTGGCCAGAAATAAGATCTCTTCCGAGTGACTGCGACAACCTTGGCTAGAGATAAGATCTTTCTCGAGCGACCGAGCCAACCTCGATCAGAGATAAGATCTCTTCCGAGCGACCGCGACAACCTCGGCTAGAGATAAGATCTCTTCCGAGCGATCGAGCCAACCTTGATCAGAGATAAGATCTCTCCCAAGCGACCACGATAACCTCGGCTAGAGATAAGATCTCTCCCAAGCGACTGGAACAACCTCGATTAAAAATAAGATATCTCCCGAGCGATCGGACCAACCAACCTCGACCAGAGATAAGATCTCTCCCGAGCGACCACGACGACCTCGGCTAGAGATAAGATCTCTCCTGAGCGACCGCGACAATCTCGGCCAGAGATAAGATCTCTTCCGAGCGACCGAGCCAACCTTGGCCAAAGATAAGATCTCTTCCGAGTGACCGTGATAACCTCGGCCAGAGATAAGATCTCTCCGAGCCTCCGAGGCAACATCGACTACAGGAGATAAGATCTCCCCCGAGGGTCCGCAGTGACCTCGGTCAGAGATAAGATCTTTTTCGAGCGACCGAGATAACCTCGGCCAGAGATAAGATCGGAGACAACCTCGGCTAGAGATAAGATCTCTCCTGAGCGATCGCGTCAATCTCGGCCAGAGATGAGATCTCTCCCAAGCGACTGAGACAACCTCGGCCAGAGATAAGATCGGAGATAACCTCGCCCAGAGATAAGATCTCTCCTGAATGACCGCATCAATCTCGACTAGAGATCAGATCTCTCCCGAGCGCCTGTATTAACCTCGACTGCAGAAGAGGAGATCTCCCCCGAGTCAGCCTCGGCTGCTGGAGACAATATCGCCCTCGAGGAGCTCAACCTTCGACCTCGACCATAGGAGACGAGACCTACTTCTATCTCGGCTGGAGCTGAGATCTTCTCCGGGCTTCAACTTCAACATTAACTTTAGCTGAAGATGAGATCTCCTCCGAGTTTCGATCTGAACCAGCACGGAGCTCAGAAGAGGACTTCGGCAGTCGCCTTTTCTGCACTCCCTTCCTTCGAGTTTCAAACCCGAAAGTGGGAGGGACTATTGTTGGGGATAAACTCCACTCCTGCTGAAGTCCAGTTCGATGCTCGATCTAATGCAATTGGTAGTCACGATCGATAGCCATGGAAGAGCTTCAGCGGATGGGTCTTAGCTGAACTCCTTCATCCAACCGAATTTCTCAGCAACCGAGCTTCATTCGTATTTTCGATAGAGCCGAACTCCCTCCGCGCTCTTCCAGCCGGACGTCTGTGGGAGCCGAACTTTTTTCAGACATCCCCTTCGATCGATCGGACTCCTCAACAATCGAGCTTCTGTCGAACTTCGGTCAGACGCCCATGAGAGCCGAACTCCTTCCAAGCTTCTCCTTCGATCGAACTCTTGTGGGAGTCCGAAGTCCCCTGAAATTGATACATGCCGAAGTCCACCAATCAATTAAATATCGACGAACGGTCGCCATCAGTCTGCTGTGTGACAGTGATCCGTTATTAGATGGCGATGGCTGTCACCATCAATCTGTGATAGGCAGCGTTGCAGATGGCGCCTTCCCCCATGACTGACCTCGTCAGATCTCGAGCAGCCCACTATCAGACAGCTGTAGCTGTCACCATCAAGCTCCGCCTATAAAAAGGATCCTCTAGATACGCTAACTTTAAGCTCTAAGCTCTTCTCTCATCTTTTAAACTTTGCCGAACTCATTCCTGAGCACTCAATTTCTGTTGCCAGAGCTGACTTAATCGTCGAAGGGTCCTACCGGAGCCATCCACCACCGGCTTCGGATGGAACTTTATTTTATAGATCACTGATGGTGACCTCATCTACCTTCACTCCAGCTGGATTCGGCGACAATCAGATTCTACATCAACAAGTATCATTTTCAGGATCTAGCATATCAGATGCTTACTGGGCGAGTTAATCCAACTGGTAGTCTGGTAGCCATTGAGTTTCAATCAGGGGGCTCTAATATATTTCCTTCTCCCTGTCAACAATTTCTGTTTTGTTTTCTGTACGTTTCTTTGTGGTTTTATCCCGAAAGGAAGCACTGTGACAAGTATTACTTTATAATCCTGTTTTAACTGATGTTTCATCGTTCCTCTATGAATATCTTTTTCTGAATAAAGGAAAGGTGCCTTCTCAGCCTCCCATTGCATCAAAAGAAAGAAAAAGAAAAGGTTTTGGTCTGGGAGGATGAAGCAGCTACTGCAACGACTTGGCAATTCCTACACCCAATTTAAGGCATGCAATAAATTTTGGGAGAGCAAACGTTTCGTTTCCATCTCTCTCAACTTCGCTACCTCAATATTTTGGGACAATAAGAACACAGACAGGCATTTATGATGACAAACAACGTTTGTAATAAACTAATGACAGGTTCTACAGATTTTGTAAGGCAAAAATTAATGAAAGGATGGCTAAAAACTCTCCAAGAAAATGAAATGTAAAGGTTATAATTTGGTTTATTATTAAAATAGTTTGTTACAGTTTGCCGGTAGAAGTGCCAAGAAGTCTTAGTCTAAGGTGACTGGACCAGCGGGCGGCCTGTACACTTCCAATACAAAAGACTTTGCAGTACATGGGCCTACGAAAGTCGAGCTGCATCAGCATTATGCCATCCCTTTGTGCATGGAGGTTTGTTTAAGAACTCATCAAACTCCATATGAATGTTGCAGCATTTCCACTATATATAGGCAAAACAGGTTAGAAAGAGTACGTGGCAGTAGCTCCAATTAAGTTTGCTTAGCCATCTCAAAGAAGATAAGAAAGCCTACCCCTTGCTGGATTTGGACGGTACTTGCATGTAGTTTCATGGTTATCCTTTTCTTTAAAGATTTCGCAACATCCTTTATTTCCCCAAGTTTGGTGCTTATTTAAATCATTATCTTCTCGACTGGGGGAGCAGCAACCTTCTCAACATGATCATCTTTCTACCAGAGAAGAATGAGCAAAAACTCTGGAGGTGAAGAAAAAAAAGGTTTTAGAAGAAGCTAGGCGGCAAAAGATTTACGAGGAACCTCAAGTTTATAAAAAAAATAAAATAATTTATAAATATCTTATAATATAAAATATATTTTTTTTATTATTTTAATCATTTTTAAAATATATATAAAATAGTTATTAATAAATTAATAAAATAAAATATTTTTTAAAAAAGAAATTGCATTTCATGTATGGAATGGAGTTATAAGATAGTACTAATATATATTGATGGGAGAAAAAGTGCACCGCAATGCAATCCAACCAAACAAACCGTTAAATGAATTATTACAAATCAATTGAGGAATTCAAAATTTCAATCTCCAGCTGTTTCAAGGGCAGATATCTCAAGTTTGGTAAGAGCATTATCATCCCCATCCACGAAATACTCCAGGAAACAGAAGAAATCCCCATCTTTCCTTTGCTAAGCGGAACCGCTCTAACTGGGAAGTAAATCGTAGTCCTGATTTGACCTAATATTTCTCCCTTCCCATCAGAGATGCAGGAAATCGATCGGATCCCAATTGAAATAGGAAATAACGATTAAATCAAATGTGATTAGGATCGGATTTGATTATTTCCTCCCGTCTATATGATAACTCCGTCTCGAAAAGCCAGAGTTCGACACCGCCATCTCTGCCTGGAAATACCACACCGTCCACTCGACGATTCCATGGCGATCAGCCGATTACGCGTTTCCATGGCAACCGGCCGTCAGTATCTTCGTTCATGGACGACCTCCAAGCAGCACATAATTCTTGGAGCTCCGTTCTGGTTGGACTTCGACTTGTCTGTAGAGAAGGTTTGCCTGGATTGCGGTGGCGATAACAATGAGCTCGCCGGAAAAACAATCCCCTTACCTATTCTATAGCCGGCAGGATCCCATCCATGATAGGACTTTCCAATTTGACCCCTCGTGAAAGAATCTAGTAAAGAGTACAAAGCTTGATTTTAAGGCATAACTTTTGGTATGCACCATCACTTTTATTCCAATCAATTGATTAAAATGCCTTTTAGCGAGAGATTCGTCCCTAATGAACTCCATCACACGATCTCATTCTTCGACGATCAGCAAACTAGAATTCTTCTCATCTGAGCTTCAAATGTTGTAGCAAAAATGGTTCAAAGCTGATGTGGCAGACTATATGACGAATCACATTGGAGTCCAGCAAGTTGAAAATTTATGCTTCTGCCTGGTGCTTGGGTTTCCATCAAAGAAGTAGCCAAGCGATCTCCTCAATTAGTTTCTGCTTGAGCATCTCCAATGCAAGGATAGAATGCCTCTTTATGCTAATTATGGCCAAGAAGAGATGAAGCATGGTCCATGGTACACGATCACTATGATGGATGTGGCTGAGCAATGCTCGTGCCATCTTCACGTACTTGGATTCTGCAAATGTTCCGAGCGTCGTTCCAACAAAAGTTGAACTACCGAGCCTATTCTCACATTCTGAAAAGGAATGCGTAAAAGATACAGAGTCGGTCTTAGGTAGAGAAGCCAACTGGGACCACCGATTTATCCAAAACAAAAGAGCATCGTAATACATACCCTACGCTAAGAGGTACCTTACCTCCTCCATTTAAATTTCAAAAAGGATTTTTTTTTTAAAAAAAAAACAAAGAAAAAAGAAAAAGATGAATAAATAACAGACCACGATGATATATCATTCATCCTAAATTTCTATAGACTTCTGTACAGAAATCCATGCGGTAATTCTCTAGTTGAGTGCAATGTCAACTTCTTTGACCTCTTTTGATTTTTTGATGGGCGGCCTAGCCAACATTCATCACTAGAATTGGATACCATTGGGGCTCGAGGATTGAAGCTACATCATGCTGCAAACGAATAGGCATCTTTTATAACAATACATGCTATATGTTCCATATATAGGATGGATTCGATTCGACACTCCAACATTTCCATCTATAGTCATCATCGAGAGAGTCTATCAGGTTTTACTAAATAGCTTTTTTTGAATATGGTAATAACTTGTAATTAGTCGCTTCGGAAAGATTTAAATGAAAGAAAGGACCCCGATGATCCTACCTCTCTTCTTTTCCCCAATTTAGGATGGACCTAGGCGTCGACTTATGCGTACGCTGCCATTGGTCCTCAGCATTGTGGCCATGGAATTTAGAAGCAAATAGAGGCCGAACCTTCTCGACGAGATATCGCTACACGGCGGAACGATCCCCACAATAGCACCGAGCATGATCTCTGCAGTTCTTGGCAGATTTTAATCGCATGGTGCAGATCTACGTTAGAACTCAACCTTCAATCGGTCCCATGCTGAATTACTAATTAGCATCTTATGATTATAGCAAGTCTTGCTTGGTTTTTCATTTCTAACTTTCTGATTGATTATATCCCTGAGCTCCTGAACGAGGTCTTTACGTTTTAATCTTTTGCACTCTTATTTTTGATTATATAAACAATGGGAAATCGTTAAGAAAAACAAAATGAGTGAGCACATCCAAAAGGAGCTCGGAGGGAAAAAAAAAAAAAAAAATTCTGAATATAAAATGACCAGCAACGGGAATAGGATCACCTTGTAGAAGTCCAGAACGAGCCTTTGTTTATCTAACAAGCAGTAGAAAATTGTTACTGACATAAAATTGGTAAATCATAAAATGATGGTCGAAAGAAAGGATTTACTGCATGGTGCGATTTGAACCATCCTAGGGGAGTTTGGTGGCACACAAAAAGGAAGTAGCCACCAAATACCTTGCTCACAAACACTACGGGGTGTATGAGGACTTTTTCCCTTCTTTGAATCCAGAAGGGATCCAACTCCAGCTACCCATATATCTACACCATAGTACCCAGAAACTAGGCATCAATGTGGATCTTGCTAACTTTGTGAAATCGAGGTGATGTGGTCTAGGACGTTGGCTTGTGACGAGCAGTTGACCAAGCTGCCAATTACGGTAATCGATCAAGTTGCTAATCGGTATGCTCGATCAAGACATCTAATTAGTATAATTGAGCAGACCAGATGACCAATAGTATGTGTCTCTGGGTTAAAATGTATTTAAAGTTCTTATCTCGTATGTTAAGCACAACTAGGCAATTATTATGCGTTCAACAATTATGGGATCCCTACTTTTTTCGAATAATGGTTGTATGCCTTCCCCCCATTGTTCTTTCGTTTAGAGCTTCTTGTTTGAGAGTTTCTCTAGAAATATATATTTGAGAACAATGGTTGAAAGTTGTAAATGACCTTCTTACTTTGGCACCTTATTATTATTATTACTATATATATATATATATATATAGGTTGGTGGGGGGGGGGGGAGGGAGGTGATTTCAAAACATCTTATTGATTTGTGCAATATATGGCTAGAGATAGCCATAGTCATGAATACATGTTGCATAGAAATCAAAGTCACATAAATAGTGCTCTACCACGGAGCCATTATCTGGGGACCTAACACGTTCCCACAAATAGTGTAGAAAATTATGAAATAGCTTGATGAAATGATTTCATATCGGGGTTCTACTAATTCGATTGGTTAAAGAGCTTGAATTAATATGGTTTCCTTGAAACATGTCCGTACATCAATGTTCAACAATAATCCAATGTTCATAGAAAATATGAATCTGATTTGCTGTGATTATAAAGGTTAGAGTTCATGAAACTTCTCTTTCTAGTCTTTTAAATAAAACCATAAGGCATTTTCATCTTTCCACACACCTACTCATCTTCCTTCAAACACGCCACCAAAATCTTTTGAACGTCGACTCGAAATACAAGATTTCCATTTTTCTCAAAAACTACAAAATTTCTTTTGCTTGATGAAAATTAAAGGTAAAATATAAAAAAGTTATAGCTTCCACAACTTGCCAAGCCCCCCGCCAAATGTACATCACGCAAGAAAGAGAAGGAAAACACAAAACACTCAAAACTCCCTGTAATACTTTTAACTAAGCATACTGTAGTAGGATTGGGAATAGAGGGAACTGTTGAGATCAGAGGAAACCTTCTTCCTAGAAAACATATCACCAATGAGAGGGATGATAGGCTTCTTCTTTGGCACCTTCCTTTTCCCTCTTCCACCAAGGTCGACTTCAATATCTCCCAAGCTAAGTGCTTGAGCCAGAGTTGGCAAGTACTCAAATCTTGCTCCAATGTCCCTGGTTCTCTCATTTACCCATCGATCACTTTGTACTTCGGTAGACCGTCGTTCTATGGTCAGACCGCTCTCTGCTGCTTTTGTTCCCTCCATCTCTGCCAATTTAGACATGATCTTGTGTAACTGCTTGTTAAGATTAGCAACAACTATCTCCGTCTCCGACTCCCTCTCCTTCACCAGCATCAACTCTCTCTTTGTTACCTCCAGTTCCGCCTCCAGCTTCCGCAAAGAGCTGAGAATTATGAGCTCATCTTCTCTTTCTTGATTGAACTGTGATGCAGAAGAAGTGTAAGAGGGTGGCGAAGAAGATGGCGAGTGAATAGGCTTTGGAGGAGGAGGAGGAGGAGCAGGAGGAGGCAATGAAAAGATTGGCTTCGGGGTAGTAGCATCCAGTTTGATACTTGAATCGGTCCTCTGATAAAAAGCATCACCGGCAAGAAAGCGTTCGCCGAAGACTGCGATGGCCTCCTTAACGGAGCTGAAGGGACGGGCGGTGTCCACCTCCGGCTGCTCTGTGGCCATGGGAGCTAGAGCAGAGGACTCATGGTCTTCCATTATTTTTTCAGTGCTGGCCAATGTTGAGTGCTAGAGTTAAAGGGGATGGTGAATATATGATGTGTTGCTTGTACTTCAAAAGCATACCAGTACAATACTACCATTGTTTCAAGAGAACGTTTTGCCAATGGAAGGAAGGGGACGTTTCACCTAAGCCTCCCAAACCTACCTAATTTTTATAGTCTAGAAAGCAGGACAACAGGAAACAGATATACTAGCTTAAACCATGGTGGAAACTATAGCGACCCAGAAATTTTAGGTAACACATCCTTGTAGGGTCTCCAATGTTCCATTTTTTGGGATAAACATTATTAAATTGCGATTGTGCTACCTCTCATATTAATGTCTTGGAACAAGAGGAAGTGAGGTTCTAAAGGGCGACTCCGGGGAACGAGACGGTGGAATTTCCTACGGCTACGCAAGGTGCGGTGATCTGGCGGTTAGGTATCATCACTGTTTATTTCATATGGCTCTGAAAGCTCTGGTGTGGTTGGTGGGGTTCCTATTCCAATGATTAGATACTAAATCATTAACAATCTTTAGCGCGTGGTAAAAGTTATGGACTGATGCCATTATCAATCTGGTGATGGGTAGAAAGGTGGTGTTGTCTAAAACAAGATCATGAATCAATGTGTCACTATCTTTAAAGTTGTATATTATTGATTTTGATCAAGGAATGCGCAAATAGCGATACGACGGCAGCTCAAAAATCACATTCATAAAAAGTCATGCAGCTCTCTCGACGAAGATCCTTGTTGAAGCGTTGGAATAGGATTTAAGAATTCCTGATATAATTTAAAAACTAAATAAAATTAACAAAAATTTATTATAAAAAAATTATAAATAACTCAGAGAATCATCCAAAAATAAAAATATTCAATTATAAAATCATGTTGGACATTATCCTAAGATATATTTCTTTCTATTATGTAGAAAAATCTAGAAAAATCATCTAAGATATGACCGGATCCTCCGCTTGTCAGCACGATCGTGAAGAAGATTGAGGAAGACTCTTCCGATATCCAGAAAGATGAAAAAAATAATAATTAAAAAAAAATTATTGAAGAAAGAAAAAAAGATTAGAAAGTTTTTGAATGGCTTGGCTTGCTGGATTAGATTCTATGAGACTTTTTTTATAGCCAATATGGTCGACCGTTTGTTAGTACCTATTTTGACTTTTATTGATCCATTAAAAAATTGGATTGTTAAAAATAAAAAATAAGATTAAATATATATGATCGTCGATGATTAAGAGCTCAATAATTAAAAATTAACATCATGATAATAAAAAAATTAAATTATTTAAATAATAATATTAAAAAAATAAGATTAAAATGTTTGGAGAAAAATTTTAGAAAAATTTTGAGTTTTTCTTTTTAGATTTTCTTCAATGAAAAAACTCAAAATAATCTAATGATTTACTTATCATCTTTCAATATTCCATTAATCCATGAAATGCAAACTTTTTAATACATGATTTATAGTTGGTGCATGCTAATTTTTAGTTAGAAGTAAAGATGATAAGAAAATAATCTAATATATATATATATATATATATATTAAAATGTATGGCTTCTACTTGACAATTTGACATGTGGAATTTTAGAAAAAATAGAAGGTGCCATATGGAGCAAAAAAAAATTTTCCTAACTAAATCGTTCGATGCACTTTGAGCAATAAACTTGCCGTCGGGAAGGAAACCACGGAAGACCTCAGCAGAGGCACACCAAAAAAAAAAAACAAAAGAAAAATCATGCGGCTCTTGACAAACACAACGTTAGATCCTCGTTGAAACAACTCAAAACAAACTAATCATCCACTAATGGTCTTTCAATATTCAGTTAATCAATAAAATGCAAACTTGCTAATGCATGATTTATGGTTGGTGCATGTCAATTTTTAGTCAGAAATGAAGAACGTAACATGGTCAAGAAAATAATCTAATGAATAGAATTGTGCATAGAACAAATAAAACATATATAGAGAAATCCGAAAACCAACCAGATAAACCATTACAAAAGAAGATCAGGAAAAAGTAATAAACTAAAATTGCCTTAAAATTTTCTACATTATATTGCATGCTTCTAGCGAGTGCCTTCCCAAAAATGTCAGTGAGCCTTTGCCCTAAACCTTTCAATTTCTTTTAAGGCCAGATCTTTTGTGGGTAGATATTATAAAAAAATTAATCTACTTTTTCATTAATTAATTTATCTATATTTTTATATTTTTTTAAATGAAAAACTTACTTTTCTTTGAACAACATTTACCCATGCAATGGAAAACAAAAGATAATTAAAAAATTATAGAAATCTATAATATATGTTACTTTAGTAACGTAAACACCTCAGATTATCTGATCTATAATTGAAATATCTTAGCTCCATTTTTGTATGTTAAAATCCTAAGGTTAAAAAGTTACCATAATACCCTCCGAGCTAATGGTCGAACCTCGACGAGAGATCCGAGTCATTTCCTTCAGCAACAGCTCGTTCGATGATCAGGGCTTTTAGATCACCTCAAATAAATAGTTTCTCATAATCCTCGGTGGTCCGTCTTGTAGATAAATCGCAATCTAGCTGTGACCCAATGGCGAATAAGTTATTTCCTGCATCACCTAAACTCGTGGGAGCAGATAAGGCATTTCAATCCTTCCACTAATGATCTTCCCACTCTAGAAAGACGGCCCTAATCTCGCCATGACGTCATTAACGGCTTAAAATTTGCGGAACAGCATAATGTCCGCAAAAAAAATTTCTTTGTAAATATCACATACTTCGAGGATCCAAGTAAGTACAAGTAATTCTTCTTGGAGAACTTGTTGTTACTTAATTATTCTCTACTGACTTGAGTATCGAAGGATCCTTGTTGAAGTCAAATCCTCTAGTCTGAACTTTATTTTGCAGGTCACTCTAGCGTCCTGCAAGAAGCCAACCGCTCCACCCCTGAAGTGAACTATTTTTAGTAACAACAGATAGAGGAAGGGCCAATCTCTTGAATATGCCACCAAAGAAGGCATTGTTACGTCTCAATGATGTTGGAGATGCTGCTGCCTCTCTGAAGATCATACTGAGCCTCCGATGGTAAAAGCCTCTCCAACAGCTAAATCGATTTCTATTACAACAGACCAGTTCAACCTACTCCTCCAACAGGTTCAAACTCTGATGATTGCCATTCAGGCGATCCAAACTGCTTTTACGCCTCTTCTAATGGCACCACAGTCGAGCCAAGCTATCCCCGCACCATCCTCCATGATGCAACTTATACTTTCTTCGGCAATTTTGACTGCACCTCCTGCCTCGGTGCCGCTACAATCGCCAATCTCACAGCCCCAAGGTGAGCCTCCTCAGGCACCCCCACAAAGCCCGAAGAGGAAGTAACCTCATCGATAATTTCCTAGTCCATAATCTGGGTCTGACTCTACACCAAGTCGACATTCATCTCAATAGTCGGAGGCGTATACTGTCCGAGATCAAATTTTAGAGAAGAGGCTCCAAGAGCTTGATAAGCGAATTGAGGCCATCAATAAAGCTTCCTCCTCCAGGCCTTATGATGGATTCAGCGGTGAGCCTCCTTTCGATGAGAGGATCCTTAGGGAGCCACTTCCGCCAAATTTTAAGTTACCTCAATTTGAAACTTACGATGGGACCATAGATCCTATCGATCATATGAAACCTTCAAAGCAACATTACTTTTTTAGAGTGCATCTAATGCCATCCTCTATTGGGCCTTTCCCACAACTCTTAAAGGGGTAGCCTGGTAGTGGTACTCTAATCTAAAGCCGGCCTCCATCCATTTTTTCAAAGAATTAAGTCAATCCCTGGCTGCGCATTTTGTCAGTAGCCGCAAGCAGTAGAAGCGATCCAACTATCTCAATACCACCGACAAAGAGAAGGAGAGTCAATCCATGACTGTATAAGCCAATTTAATGCGGCAACTCTTGAAGTTCGTAATTTGGATCAATTAGTTGCAATGACCATCCTTATGAGCGAATTGCAGAAGAATGACCTGAAGAGGACATTAATAAAATCCTTTCCTCAAAACTATGCCGGGATGTTGGACTAGGCAAGAAAGTACTCTCACCTAGAGAAAGCTTTTGCTGAAGATGATCCTGCTAGTTCTGCAGTGGTAGGATCGAATAAGGAGCACACTCCATTGAAGAAGGAGGCCTACCGCCAGCACTCCTGATCTCCACCCAGGGAGCAAAAGGGTGGAGGTCCATCCAAAAATTATTGATCTTCGAGTCCTCAGAGGAGAGATTGACAGTGCTCTCCCCTAAGGTGATACCACAACTATACATCTCTAAATACCACTCGAGAAGAAATTTTGATGGAGATCTAGGCCAAGCTCCCTCAGCCTCTGAGGATGTGGATGAATTTTGAATGCCGCGATCCAATAAAGTACTACTTCTACCATCGTGACCATGATCATGATATAGAAAATTGCCGCCTTCTCCATGATACAATCGAAAAACTCATTTGAGAGGGAAGGCTGGAGCGCTTCATCGATGGAAGAACTCCACGACGACCTTCTCTAAGAGCTCGACAGCCACCTCGTCAGCCTCAGCATCCTATGCTGATACCCACGCAGGAGGTGAAAGAGCCGGTAGAGGTCGATGAGCAACATTTTCATGGAAAAATTTACATGATCACTGGAGAGTCATCCGAAGCGGCAGCGCCAAAGAGACAAAGGCATGGGGATAGGCTCGGAGAGGCAATAACCTTCACTGAATAGGACATAAAGGATGTATAATAACTAGACAATGATGTGGTGGTTATTTCTTTAAATATTGCTAATTATAATGTATACGTGTATTCATTGATAATGAAAGCTCAGTCAATATTTTGTATTTTTCTATCTTTTTTCGAATAGGATTCTCCTCCAATCGGTTAAGTAGATTTGACGCACCAATCCAAGGTTTCTCCAAAAGTTCAGTAATTTTGGAAGAAATAATCAAGTTACCTATCACAGTGGATACTCCACCTCAACAAGCGATGATTCTTGTAGACTTCCTTATCGTGAAGCTTCCTTCAACTTATAATGCTATTCTCGGATGGTCCAGCCTCTGAAAACTTAGAGTCGTGGTGTCCAACTATCACTTAATAGTCAAATTTTCAACAATTCATGGAGTAGAAAAAATCTGAGGCAACTAGACTATAGCACGGCAATGCTTCACCACCAAACTCCAAGTAGAGGACCAAGTGAAAGCCCGGCCTGAACTCCCAATAGGACTGGACTCTCGAGATGATCTGGTGAAAAACCATGCTCAACCATCTGATGAGCTCTTGGAGATCTCATTGAGGAAGGAGAATCTTCATCAAACCATAAAAATCGGTTCTTGCCTCGATCAGAAAACGAAAAACCAGCTAATCACTCTTTTGCAGACAAATGTGAGTCTTTTTGCCTAGTCAGCCACAGACATGCTTGAAATTAATTCAGATATGATGGCCCACTATCTGAGGGTAGACCTAACCTACCATCCCATCAAATAGAAGAAACAAAGTTTCATCCTAGAGCACCAAAAGTCCATTGGACAAGTTAGTCAAAGCCGGCTTCATCAAAAAGATGATGTATCCTGATTGGTTGGTGAACGTCATCCTGATGAGAAAAATAAATAAAAAGTAGTGCATGTGCATTGACTTCATCAATCTAAACAAGGCTTGCTCAAAAGATAGCTATCCACTATCTCAAATTAACTAGCCGGTCGATGCTACTTCAGGACATGAGCTCCTTAGCTTCATGGATGCCTTCTTCGATTATAATCAAATCTAGATGGCTCTCGAAGATGAGGAGCAAACAGCTTTTATTACTGACCGTGGAACCTTCTACTATAGGATAATGTCCTTCGGCTTGAAAAATGCAGGGGCTATATATTAAAGGCTGGTAAACAAAATTTTTAAAGATCAGATTGGCAAGAACATGAAAGCGTACATTGATGACATGCTGGTCAAGAGCCAAGCAATGTCAGACCATGTTGAGGATCTTCAAGAAACTTTGAACATGCTTTGTTAATACCAGATAAAATTAAATCCTATGAAGTATGCTTTTGGGGTGACTGCCGGTAAGTTTCTTGGCTTCATAATTTTCTGCAAAAGCATTAAGATGAATCTCGAGAAGATCAAGGCAATCCTAAAGATGTCACCATAAAAAATGGTTAAAGAGGTACAATGCCTAACTAGTAAAATAGCCTTCCTTAACCATTTTATTTCCAGGTCGGTCGAGAGGTATCTTCCATTTTTTCAGACCCTTAAGCAACCAATGAATTTCTAATAGACCTCGAAATGCCAAGAAGCTTTTGAAGAGCTGAAAAGATATCTCAGCTCCCCACCTTTGCTCACCAAACCACAACCAAGTGAAGAGCTTCTTCTCTACCTGGCCGTCTCTCCAATGGCAATCAGTGCAGTCCTTATCTAAGAAAAAGGATGGCTATAAAAGCCCATCTATTATACTAGCAAGGTCCTCCATGATGCGAAAATCAGATATACCAAATTAGAGAAACTGGTCTTTGCTTTGGTCATCACGATGAGAAAACTTCGATCCTACTTCTAGGCCCACATTGTGTCCCTGCTTATAGATCAACCAATAAAAATAGTTCTACATCGTCTAGATACTTTGGGTTGGATTGCAAAGTGGACATTAGAGCTCTCAGAACTAGACATACATTATCGACCGAGGCCTTTTGTTAAAGCCCAGATCTTAACCAACTTCATTCCTAAATGCACTATCCCAGATGGCGAGACCTCGGAAGAAAATGTTGAAACGAGATCAGAAGACCCTGGATCTCAAAGGATGATGAAAGCTCAGCATCAAACCTAGAAAAAATATGGACCTTACATATTGATGGCTCATTAAATTTATCGAGGTCAGGAGCCGAACTCATTTTATCTAGTTCGGAAGAAGATGTGGCGGCATATGCCTTGCGCTTCAATTTTTCAACTAGCAATAACGAAGCAGAATATGAAGCCTTAATTACTAGATTAAAAATCACCAAAGAAGCCGGGGCACAGCATTTGAAGGTCCTCGGTAATTTTCAGCTAGTAGTTGAAAAGATCAAAGTGGAATATGAAGCTCGAGAAAAAAATATGAAAAAATATCTTTAAAAGATAAGAGCTTGGTCTCATCTTTCCAATACTTTAACATTCAATAGATCCCT
The DNA here is from genome assembly GCA_006176705.1 of Cocos nucifera. NCBI lineage: Eukaryota > Viridiplantae > Streptophyta > Magnoliopsida > Arecales > Arecaceae > Cocos > Cocos nucifera. Next base: position 72,954 of record QRFJ01000271.1, read on the forward strand.
ACTTCATAAAATACTAGAGCTGACGTTTTATCCAAGCTAGCATCCTTGTTGCCCGTCGATCTGAACAAAGAGACCTACTTCGAGGTCTTAAAAGCTTCGAACTTAGAGGAGCCTGCCATTGTTCAACAAATTGATGAAGAACCAGTTGGATAGACCCTTTTCTAACATACTTGAGGTCAGGAGAGTTACCACCTGATCGAAAAGAAGTCCAGAAGATCAAAAATAAAGCTATCAGACATGTATTGCTCAACAACGATTTATATAAGAAGTCTTTCTCTCTACCCCTCCTAAAGTGCCTACGCCCATCTGAAGCTGCCTATGCCTTGTGAGAGATCCATGAGGAAATCTATGGAAGTTACTTGGGGGCTCGATCTTTGTCCTATAAGATTCATTGGCAAGAATATTATTAGCCAACAATGCAATGGGATGCACAGAATCTTGTCAGAAGATGCGAATAATGTTAGTGGAATGACCGGATCCAACACCAACCGGCAGCACTTCTGACCTCCATTAAAGCTCCATGGCCATTCGCCCATTGAGGATTAGACATACTAGGCCCATTTCCTCGAGCCTTAGGCTAGTGCAAATTTCTTCTGGTAGCTATCGACTACTTTATAAAATGGATCAAAGCTGAGCCCTTGGCTTAAATCACTGAGACAAGTTCGAAACTTCATTTGGAAGTCGATCATCTATCGATATGGTCTACCTAGAGTATTAATCTCGGACAATGGTAGATAGTACTTCACTTCGATGGGACATCCGCAAGCAAATGGAGAAGTGGAGGTCACTAATAGGACCCTCCTACAAGGCTTGAAGGCTAGGTTGGATCGAATCAGATGGTCGTGGATAGAAGAACTTGATCACGTCCTCTGGGCCTATCAAACCACTCAAAGGATTTCCATCGGTGAATCTCCTTTCAACCTAGCATTCGAGACAGAAGCAGTCATACTCGTAGAATTTAGGTTTTCTTTTGTTAGGATCAAGGAATATGATGAAGACACCAACTCTATATGGCTTAGAGCTAATCTCGACCTAATTGAGAAAAGCATGGAGCGTGCAGCAGTGAGGATGGCTGCTTATCGACAGAAGGTGGCTAGATATTATAACGCCTTGGTCAAAGCTAAAAAATTTCGAGCAGGCGATCTCATCATCCGAAGAGTTGAAGTCTTGCAACCTACTGAATAAGAAAAACTCTCATCCAATTGGAAAGGTCTCTACCAAGTTGATGAGATGGTGCAACCAAGAACTTATCGATTGAAGTGACTTAACGAAACTTTACTTTCTAGGCCATGGAATTCGGCCAACCTCCACATGTACTACTAATAGTTCAAATGAATAAATGAATTTATGAGTCCCTTCTCCAAATTCGCTAGTGAGTGTATGCAAAAAATCAAGGTTCCTTTAATCGAGATGAACTCACAGCAGATTCTTTAGATCGGAACTGCTTCAAATCAAGGTTCCTTTGATCGGAACGAACTCACAATAGATCTTTAGATCGGAACTATCTTAAATTAAGATTCTTTTGATTGAAATGAACTCATAGCAGGTTCCTCATATTGAAATTGCTTCAAATCAATGTCACTTTGACTGAGACAAACTCATAGCAGGTTTCTCAAATCGAAACTACTGCAAATCAAGGTCTCTTTGATTGGGACGAACTCACAGCAGATTTCTCAGATCGAAACCACTTCGAATGAAGGTCTTCTTGATCAGGATGAACTCATAGCAGATTTCTCAGATCAGAACTGCTTCAAATGAAGGTCTCTTTAATTCGGATGACCTCACAGCGGGCTCCTTAGATCTAAAGTGCTTCAAATTAAAGATCCTTTGATTGGGATAAACTTATAGTAAGTTTTCTGGATCGAAATTGCTTAATCAAATTAATCCTCTGATCGAGGCAATAGTGCAAAGTTCTTTAAAACTAGTGTACGTATCAAAAAGATCCTCGGATTGAGACCAATCTCTCAGAAGTCCACTTCAAGATATAGTAAACAAAAAGTAAAAGAATTACATTTATTCATAAAAGAAAACTCTTACAAGAGCAATAATATCACTATTGCTTTTACAAGAATTGATCAAAAGAGAAAGATAAATAAAAATTTCTATAGTAAATCCTGTGAATCAAGGTCTTGGCATAACAATTCCTTCTCCACTTCACTTCAAAAATGGCATCGATCAAGAACTCATTGAGGCCCAAAGCCTGTCCACATAATATTTATCTCTCCATAGCATCAAGCTTTAGTCTTCGACAAAACCATGGCCGATGCTGGGTTAGAAGAAGGATGTGAGCACACCGTAAGCTAGAGATAATGAAGATGATCCCACCGAGGTTGAAGCAGTGATCATTTGGAATCTAACTCTGCCAAGCCTCGAATCAAGGAGCCCTCTAATAACCCAAATACATGATAGATGTCTCGAGAAAATGGTTAGAATTGCATCAAAATATCCCATCAAAGCATCCTACAGATGAGGAAGCTTTGAAGGCAGAGGATGCAATTCTAACTATCAAGGGGCGGCTCGATCCTCTCCTCCTCCCCTTCGAAAGTGGCACACCGCATAAGCATCCAAGAAACTAAACACTGGACCTCGGCTTCACCGAGCAAGAAAATAGTGACAAAGCTCTTTGGACAGAGGGAGCAACTACTTCCATGAGGAGAGGTCAAATAATAAAGATCTCAAGATCGAGAATATGAATATCCCATAATTGGAAAGTTTGTCGTAGACATCCTTGAAACAATGCCAGACCAAGAGGGCCCTACTACCTCTTGAAGTAGACAACCACGGCCAAAATGAAGGAACGTAATTCCTTTCCCCCAAGAGGGGTAATACCATTTTCTCACCATCCTGTAAGATATTCTAAATATCATTGAAGAAGAAGAGAATGTCGGACAGAAGGTGAAAAGTTTTCTTTAAATAGAAAAATCCACCATAATGGCCAGACATTAAGTCATGCCATGTGCAAATCGAAGATTAAATAGCCCTACCACCCCACTACTATATATCAGATTTTGTGTGAGATTGACGATAATGATGATGCTTCTTAAACTATGCCAATTTAATGCTACGCAAAAAAATGGGCACGTCCCATCGGTTGCACGCATAGTTAACAAAAAGATCGATTTACAAGATCTCGAGTCGGAAACTAATCCCTCAAAAATCCCTTGGAACAAAGACCTCACTCCTTGGGTCAGAGCAAAATAAGGGATTAAGTTACAAAGAAGAAGTCATCAAAATTAGAAAAGTTTCATTCATCAAGAATTTTCTTTACAATAAATTTTGACACATCCCAACAAATATACAAAAACTCATGACATATTTTTTGGATCAGTGATGGACACCTTTAAGACTCGTCCAAAAAATTTAGATTTAAGTTCGGATATCTGGAAGCCACCTTGTCTCAGACAACACACTTTCCCTCGTCATAGGCATCTAATGCAAACAAAGCTTTTTGATCTTTGTATTCTTTCATCGCCCACAAATTATCAACGACCCTTGAAATGGTGACCTCAGCTCGTGCTTCCATGTCATGCTGTAGCATGGCCATTTTTTCCTCTGCCATTTTGACCATAATTTGATCTTCTACTTCGGATGCCTCAGCTTTAGTAGATCGGGCTTTGAGCTCCTCTACTTTGGCTATTAAAGCTTTATTAATGCCCAATAATTGAGCATTCTCCTCGATAAACCTTTTTAGTACTGTCGCAGCATCCCAAGCTTTCCTCGGCCGCCTTTAATAATTTGTTTTTGGTCATTTTGAGCATTGCAACCTCCAACTCGAATCTTGACATCTTGTTTGAAAGATCAACAGTATTTTTCATAAACCTATTCAAATAATGGGCAAGCTACCAAAATATTCCATACGATTTACAATGGACACATCTAAAAATGAAAAGATCAGAACAAAGCATAATGATATGTGATTCTGACTTACTCGGATGAAATAATCCAGTGCCTTCCGTCTCTTTGCTTTCAAAGGCTTGGTCAATAATTTGTTCGCATTGACGAGATAAAGAAAATTAGAGAAAGCTTGGCACGCCAGATCATAATCATCCAAAGTAGAAGCTTCAAGCTGTACACCAGATGGCGCAATCTTAGAAGTACCTACAGCCCTGAAGGTACTAGTCGATATGATCTCAAGAGTTCCTACAGAGTTCTCGCAGCCTTAGTAAGGTATACTCCATCGATCGCAATCCCAGAAGTTTCCGCTACCTTAGTCGGATCCTCCTATAGAAAAGAATCAAAGACATCGGGAGCTGGCAAACTCAGAATGACCTCGCTAAACAAACATTCAACAGGATCCTGAGACCCTACTCAAGAACTAGAGGATCCGAATCATGTGGGACCCGCACAACTTTTAAGTCTTCAATATTATGAGGATCGGACTCTTGGATCTCAAAGGTCAACGACGCTGGAAGAAGTCCGATCCAGGTGTGGGCAGACCCGCTGCTAGTCGCCTCTACTTTTCTCTTTCGAAGGGTCTTCAGATCCAACACTTTTGATAGGCTTGAACCCATCCCTGCAATACGAAACATTAACCTATAGATGTCAGATTCTATGATCTAAACGAACACAACCACAGGAGACAAATGCATACCTTCGGGGGTATTAACTTGGCTGATGCCCATATTGAATAGGATCTGCTTAGATAAGAATTCTTCAATTTCAGAATCTCAAAGCTGTGCAAAGTCTCCAAATCCTCCTTCAAGCATTAGTCGAGTGATGGATCCTTCAACACAACTTCTTGGGGCTCACCCCAATTTACAAAACCCCAATCTTCACCCAAGAAGCAGGAAACAAATAGGAAATGCCCTTTCCAACCATGAACCATAGAAGGAGCACTTCGAATCAACGGAGGAGTGTCCTTGTCTCTAGGAGTCAACGGAGGAGTGCCCTTCTTGCCTCTGGGAGTCACGTACCACCAACCACGGGATCCAAGATGCCTTTTTAAGATGTAATAATAAAGGAAGAGGGTGATGCTGGGTTCAACCCCAGTCAAAACACATGCTGCAGCAAAATCGTAGATATGCAACCATGAGTTCAGAACCACCGAACATAGCGATATTTCGAGAAAGCGAAAAAGAATGATGAAAAAAGGATGAAAAGAAAATCTTAACCTAGCTCGAAAACATTTCTCGTAGATGCTGATCCGACCAGGAAGAGGATTGCAAACACGTTCCTATGCCTTTGGAACCTCCAATCAGAACTCTGGAGAAATGTGAAATTGACTATGGATCAATATTAAATCCCTCTCTATCATCTCCGATCGAAAAACCAAAGGAACAAACTCAAGATCTCCATAACGAGCCATCTTCTATAGAAAGAAAAAGGCGAAAGAAGATAGAAGGAAGAAGACCAATAGATAAAAGACTCGTGACAAAAAGAAAACAACAAAATTTAACTTTTTATCTTATCCAGGCTTTATATATAAATCAGATCGATAGAAATTTTTAATAATTCATCTTCTCAGAATATTAAATGCGGAAGATGGAAAATGATACAACTCGGACATGCGACAGCCATGGATTAGATGCAGCAATCACTGTTGATATGATAAATCAATATGGATGGTCGAAATCATACTCTATGCTAGCTATGAAGAGACGTGTGAAGACGTGCTGCAGCAATTAGCATGTAAATAGCGGTTTTGATTCCATTTCTTTCGGATTTCTTCGAATCATCTAACAAATGCATTGAAAACAATAAAAGAATGGTTTAGATTACAAATCAAACTAACCACAAGTTTGGAACATTACACAAAAGAAAAAGCAAATGACTTTGGCAAAAATGAAGTTCCATTCATAGATTTTAATGCCATGTCTGGCTTACAAAAAAAGAAAGAAAAAAGAAAAAAGGAAAAAGGGAGAAAAGAGGGAGAATAAAAAGTACATCTAAAAACTTCTCAATGGTCCATTTTGGAAGGATCTTCTTTAGCATCTGTTCTTCTATCTGCATAGCTGAATCAGTCTTATTTGTCCCCATGATGATATCCAATGTACTTGCAAACCTTTCAAAACAAAAGCATATAATAGATCTTAAACTCTCATCTGATTGATCTATCCATAAAAACTTAGTGCCACCCATCGGAAGATGTGCTAAAGCAATCTCCTTACATCTCTAGAAGCCTACAGAAAATCCTAGCTTGCAAGCCTTGACCATGAAAGCATTTCCAGTTTTTTCTAATTGGTTGAATCTTTCTTTCACCATTTGAAGTTCAACCTATAATGCTGAAAGCTCTTGGATTGTCGGCCCCTTCTAGCTGAAGAAACTTCGGGCCTTCGAGATGTTTTCCCTTCATGACGATTCCTGCTAGAAGATCTAGGCCTTTTAATCGATCCCTTATCGGACCCTCGAGGAAGATGAATTTCTGATGAAGAACTCCTCCCCTCAAGTATCCTCTTTAGATATTTAATATCATCATAAGCTTGATGACAATCCCATTCAGCTTCAGACCTCTGTCTCTCGAGAACTTCAATCCTCCACTAAACTCTACCCAACTCATCGTCTCGATCGATCATCTCCCAAGCCTCGAAGAGCGCTCTCTCGGAATAATCAATTTTCTTAATCAAATCGGCATTAGTAGCCTTTTCCTATTCTAAATGATACTTAAATATATCAATCTCTTCCTTCGCCTCAACAAGTTCCAAAGTCGAAGCTCTAAAGGTGACTCCGGCAAAATTAGCTAAAGAGTGGCTAACCAAAGCCAAGGACTTCAAGGCACCCGCCATCTGATGTTGAGGACCTTCTCCATTCAAAGCTTGCCTTTTTATAAGAGAGAGGTGGCTCTCCAGACACTCAACGATGATCCTGAGGCTATCGGTAGTCGAAGAAGAAGAAGAGGCTGATCGCGAAACCACCACTGGTGCCTCAGCTTATTGTGCGCCAGGAGCAGGAATTTCCTATTTTGGTAGATCAACGACTTCGACCACTCTGGCCGAACTAAGAAGTTCAATCACCTCCACCATCTCTATCCTTCCCTCAGGAAAATTCGTTACCGTCTCTACAATGGCATGCACTAGAGAAGCTATCGAAATCATCTCTATGGAATCTTCCACTGCCAAATTTATCGCTACATTGGCAACCTCTATCGCCAAATCTATTGACTCGACCTTGGCAACAGTCGCTAGATCTCGTAAATCACTCATCGGTAAAAGTTTGTTGCTATGTTTATTGGTTGAAATAAGAGCAAGCATGGTCGAAGAATCATGATCCAGAACCCTAGTCGTGGAACTCTCGGAAGCTTGAGATCGAGTGGACAAAATTCTAGTTTGCATCCTTTGGGCCGATAGCGTTTTCAACTTCTTCACGATTGTGGGATCCATTCGATCCTCGGAGGCTCAAGAAGAGCTCTAAATAGAGAATGGAGAAAGTGAGAAACACAGCGATCGCAGTCGTCCCTCTCTCTCTCTCTCTCTCTCGCATATCCTCCATACATATTTAACAAAAGGAAAATGAAGATGAACGGACACCCTTCTAAATAATTCCTTCGAAATGGCCAATGGATGGATGAGTCCCATGATTGCAGTCATTTTCATGCTACAAGATGATGCCATCGACCATTAAATGCCAAAGTCCAACCAAAGATGAAGATGCAAATCATTCAATTTGAGGCGTCCTTTCGTCTGATCCTCAAACTCGGCATTAAATGGTAGTGTTACTGTGGTAATGTAAACACCCCACATCGTCCGATCAATAACCAAAATATCTCAGCTTCGTTCTTGTATGTCAATATCCTGAGGTTAAGAAAGTTATCGTAATACCCTCCGAGCTGGTGGTTGGACCTTGGTGAAAGGTCTGAATCATTTTCTTCAGCAACAGCTTGTCCAGCGATCAAGGCTTTTAGATCACTTCGGATAAATGGTTCCTCATCAACCTCGACAGCCCATCTTGTGGATAAATTACGATCCAACTAGGATCCAATGACGAATAAGTTGTTTCCTACTTCACCTAAACTCGTGGGAGCAGATAAGACATTCCAATCCTTCCAGTAATGATCTTTTCGCTCCGGAAAGATGGCCCTAATCTCATCATAACGTCATTAGCATCCCGAAATTAGTGGAATAGCATAACATCTGTAAAAAATTTCTCTACAAATATCATAAATCTCAAGGATTCGGGTAAGCACAAGTAATCTCTCTCAGAGAATTTATTGTCGCTCGATCATTCTCTGCTGATTTGAGCATCGGAGGATCCTCATTGGAGTCAAATCTTCTGATCCGGATTTTATTTTGCAGGTCACTCTAGCATTCCTGCAAGAAACCAACCGCTCCACCCTTAAGATGAACAATTTTCAGCAACAATAATACCATTGGGCCAATTATTACCAACATAATTAGTAGTATTTTGGGTGGACATCTTTTAGAATTTAAGCCACAAGTAAAGCATATATATATATATATATATATATATATATATATATATATATATATATATATATATATATATATATATATATATTCCTTCTTTAGGCCAAAAATATATGGCATAAGTTTACTCTTAAAGATACATACATACATACCCTTTTGGGGATGGGAGACCCACCTAAGATTCTTTATTTTTATTCAATGATGCAGTATCCCAGACTCAAACCTAAATGTCCCCTATAAGAAAAAGAAAGCTGTAACTGTCTCAAATATTACCTAGATGAATAAAAATATGCATCAACATATAAGCATGCAACATATGTACATGGAATCCTATTAATAAAAATAAAATAAAAATATAAAGATGGATATACGGAATTTTTATATATATATGTTTTTTTTTAAAAAAATATCTATATATACATTAAGATTGATGTGTGGAAATGCAGCAATCATGAATAAATATGTAACAGATTTTGGCCAATAACCTTTTGTACCAAATCATACAGCCGAAACATGGGCGATCTCAAAAACTCAAATTTTATCTTCCACATGATGAGTATATCTTCAATTAGAAAAATGCTATGAGTCACCTAGCAGGTGATCTACCGTGGTACTTTTTCATTAATAATAAAGAAAGAAAAAAATATCGACAAAAAACTTGCCCGACTCACCATTACGCAATTACTCTTGGACTCATGAAATGGTCTTGACTTTATTTCTAACCCAAATCCAAATCCACATCCGAACCCCATCTAGCCCTCGTTCTCGATTGGCCCTTGGTGCCAAGGCCGTCGAGGCCTCCGCCCTCACTTCGATGAGACCGAGGCGAGACTCAGATCAAAAACTCCATTAAAACCCTCTCAGAAATCAGGATCCTCTCCATGAACCCTGCTTTCTCTACCCGCCGCTCCCTTCTTCCCAATCCTTGAGTCCGAGAATCCATGGCGGGCGTCGCCCAGCTCCATCTCGGCACTCCCTTCCTCCCCTCCTTCCCCTCGCTCCGCGGCCGCTCCTCTGGCGGCGGCGGCGGCGCACCAAGGCGGACCCCGCGGATCCAGGCTAAGATCCGTGAGATCTTCATGCCGGCGCTGAGCTCGACGATGACCGAGGGAAAGATCGTATCTTGGGTGAAGGCCGAGGGCGACAAGCTCTCCAAGGGCGAGAGCGTCGTCGTCGTCGAGTCCGACAAGGCCGACATGGACGTCGAGACATTCTACGATGGATATCTCGCCACCATCATGGTCGAGGAGGGCGCCGTCGCCGCCGTCGGCTCCGCCATTGCCCTCCTCGCCGAGACCGAGGACGAGATTTCCCTTGCCAAATCCCGGGCCTCCTCCTCCTCTTCCTCGCCCGCCGCCGCTCCTCCAGCCGCCGAAGCCCCAGCCCCACCATCTCCTCCGGAGACCGCCCCAGTAGCCGTATCTTCTCCTCCGCTTTCTCCCAAATTCTCTCAGGCCGCTGTTTCTTCTACCCATCCGGCCTCTGAGAGCGGGCGGAGAATCGTGGCCACGCCCTATGCGAAGAAGCTCGCAAAGGAACTGAAGGTGGAGCTGGGATCCGTGGCCGGGAGTGGGCCGATGGGAAGAATTGTGGCCAAGGATGTGGAAGCTGCGGCTGCCGCGGCTGCTGCTGCCCCTGTGTCGAGTGCTCCACTCAAATCCATCTCCGATTCGGCTGCGGTGAAGGCTCCAGCTTCTTCAGCCATCCAATTGGGCACTGTGGTTCCATTCACCACAATGCAGGGCGCTGTCAGCAAGAACATGGTGGAGAGCCTCTCGGTGCCTACGTTCCGGGTTGGATATACCATCACCACTGATGCACTTGATAGCCTCTACAAAAAAGTGAGGATTTTCTCCCTTGGCTTTGATCAAGGAGCAATTTTAATGTCAAAATTTGCAGTTTTTCAAGTTTCTGTGGTGTGTTGTTGAGATCAGATAAAGTCCAAAGGAGTGACCATGACTGCACTGCTAGCAAAGGCGACTGCTATGGCATTGACAAAGCACCCGGTTGTTCATTCCAGCTGTAGGGATGGTAAGAGCTTCACATACAACTGCAGCATCAACATTGCTGTTGCTGTGGCAATGGATGGAGGATTGATTACTCCGGTTCTGCAGGATGCTGACAAGGTTATATTGTTTCTACAGCTACTAATGTTTATTTATTCTGTGGATGTTTCTGGGAAATCTTTGAATTATGTTTTTCCATAACAAGTGTATATCATAGTTGGTATTTGTAGGTTGACATTTATTCATTGTCAAGGAAATGGAAGGAGTTGGTTGATAAGGCTCGAGCTAAGCAGCTGCAACCTCATGAGTACAACACTGGTACTCTTTACATCTCAAGATAATGCATCTAGCGTTCAATCATTTTGTTATTGTGATTTCATAATTTTTCCATTGCACGAAGGATTTGTAGTTGCTTAGATTTTTAGAAGTGGTCCTTTAGATTGGTAGATAACTGGAAGAACATCCTTATCTATGCAGCTTTTTATCCTTGATATTTCTTTTCTCTAGAGGTTTAAAAGTATCATTATCATGCTTGTGTTGGTTGAGGCATGTTCTGTGCAGTTCTGTCTTGACAATGGGCATATGTTGTCATAGAATGTTTTACAACTTTATTAATGTTTAATTAAAAGATACAATAAGGAATCTCAGTCTCTAATTTATTTTTGGGTACAGACTTTTAATAATAGATGATATACCCATTGAATGATGAAAACAGACTTATTCATACCAGAATGGTGTGAACAGCCCATCTTACCCCCCCCCCCCCCCCCCAAAAAAAAAGGAATGATGAAACTAGACTAGAATTAAATGATGCAGAAAGCCTAGATGATAAGGTCCTAAAAATTAATCAGTAAAGCAGAAATAGAATATCTGGAATATAATTTTGGTGAAAATAGAATGGATGATGTCCCAATCAAGATTGATGGACAAGAGAGAGTACAAAATCTTTGGTATATAGAATTTATAATAGAAAGTAATGGATAGGTAAATGAAAACATATGTAATATAAATAAAGCTGGCTAGATGAAATAGAGAGGTGCTTTTGAGGTATTATATGATCCATGCATACCATGGCAATGTAAAAGAAAACTTCATAGAATAATAATAAGGGTTGCTATGTTGTATGACTTAGAATATTGGGCAATAAAGATGGCTTCATGAAATAAGTTGGATGTAACAAGAATGTTGAGATGAATCTTTGGTAAAACTAGAAAAAGATGGAGTAAGGAACTTATTTTCTTTTTTGGGTTATAGGCGCCATAGGAGTTGTACCTACAAAAGAAAAAAAAAGGATAATCGATTGAGGTATGAAGGGAGCCTGGTAAGGAGTATTTTTGATCTTTATCAATGAATTTTGAAGTAGAAATGGAAGATTTAAGATAACATAAATGAAAGTTGTCAAAAAGGGTATAGATAGCCTTGAGATAACATTAGAAGTAGCCCTAAATAGGAATGCTTGGAGAAATGTGAATTCTTAAAGCTAGCCCCAAATAGTTGAGGCAAGGCTTGATGGTTGTGGTTATATATGCATGTTTTGAATTCTTAGAATACATGTTGGATTCTTATTAATATATCAAACACTATATATCCCCTTGGATGATCTGATGCTTCAAGTAAGTAACACAAAATAAAATGTACTATGTTATGTTCGAAAACTTCAAGTTCCTGTTTGAATAGCATAAACATATACACACACATAAACTCACGAGAAGACTACATATTATATATGTGTGAAACACACATACATATATATGATTGTAAGCAAATGTATGATTGTAAGCATACATGCGAGTACACATGTGTGTGTACACATATGAGGAACACAGACACATACACAGTTTTCTGTGTCTGTACGTAATATTTCAAACAATACAACGTTATGTAGAGTAATAGAAAACCGCATCTGGTCAGTGCTTATTCATGTCCTTGTTAGTAAGACAGTGAGGTGTAAATTGTTTTCATGGATCACTGTCTTACTACTAAAATAAAGTAATAGGGCTTTGACCAAATAAAATACTAGTCAATGTTCAGAATTACGAACTCATGCACATAACCATGAGACATAAATCTATTAAGAGAGAGCATATTTACTTAAATTTGTGCACCCCTGATAGTAATCTATGAGACCTTTTCAGATTTAAAGTATTAGGATGAGAAAGGAAACTAAGACAGCTGCTACTTCAAAGAGAAAGCAACATATTTCCATGCAAGGTTTGAGGAAGATTAGAAGAGTGGTCATGGTTCCAGGTTCAGACTAGTTCAAAGAGAAAGCAACATATTTTTATTGCTGATCTTGTTTTATATTGTTGTGGATCACCTTGTGCATTCTTGCAAGATGGTGAAGGAGAGGGGCAGGGGGGCAGTTCAATTAAGGAGACTAACATACCTTTTGTTTTCGCCATTGGGGACGTGCAGGGTGGGGGAGAGGATTGGCAGGGTATATCTATAACTAGTGTAGGAATAGAGAGAGGATGAATTTGACTTTGACTGTAGCTGTACATTGGAAAGAGAAAAAACCAAAGAAGAAAACAAAAAATGGAGGAAAAGAGATTATGAAGAAGAAATGAGAATGAGGGATGGAAGAAGGTAATGGAGGAGCTAGGTGGTGGTGTGATTGACATAATGTGGAATATGAAGGCTTGCTGACTATGTTTTGCGGTATGAAGCCTTGTTTAGAAGTTAAGGACTTTTTATACCTCAAATTGCATTTTGGTCTACTAATAGGGCAAGAATCAATTACCTCTCCTGTCACAATACTCTAAATCCATGATAGAAAAGACTCATATCCAGGGATCATTCAGTCTTGTTGATTGAAATGGGTCTCCACTGCTGGGCTGAGGTCAATGCTTGAAGTGCTTTGGGATTTTTTATTTCCTTGTGGAAGTACTTGATGCATACAGCCTATGTAACTCCTTCAAGTCTAGTATACCTTTAAAAGGCATTTCTTAATTAGTTTCTATTTTAACCTTTAATCTTAATTTTCACAGTTCAGAAGTCTGTACTTGAATATATGGTGGCCCATCTTCTGTCATTTGGCATTCAACCTATTATAGTTAAATTAGCAAAGTTGCTTTTCTGAACTGGTAGATTTACTATCGTCATTGATTACTAGAAACTCAATTTTCTGTCAGTTTATCCACTTCTTTTGTTCAATCTGCAGGTACATTCACTCTTTCAAACCTTGGAATGTTTGGTGTTGACCGTTTTGATGCAATTTTGCCTCCTGGAACTGTGAGTGCCAATACTGAATCAATTCCAAATCCGATATTCTGAAACGAGTGCAGTTATTCTCACCGTCAATTTTACTCTGAACTGTGATGCAGGGCGCGATCATGGCTGTTGGTGCCTCTCAGCCAACTGTTGTTGCTACAAAGGATGGTAGGATTGGTGTGAAGAGTCAGATGCAGGTAATTGCTTACTACCGCACTAACATTTGCTCGGTGGATCCAAGATCCTGCAATTTAGCTTTCAAGTGCCCTAATTTGGCTTAATGTCAACCATGGAACTGCAAATTCCTGCAGGTAAATGTAACTGCAGATCACCGGGTCATTTATGGAGCTGATCTTGCTGCCTTCTTGCAAACTCTGGCCAAAATTATTGAGGATCCCAAAGATCTGACACTGTAGTTGCTGCTGTGGAGTAGGTATTCCTTTACAGTGTTTCTTCTGTTAACTGAATTTAGTAAACTTGGTTAGGGAAATAGTTTTACAAGTAGAGCTTCAGGATAGATGCCTGTTGTAATATGAGCTAGCTATTATATGTTCAACCCGGCCCATAGCACCTTGTAGGTTGTGGGGAAACTGGATCTTCTTTTGGTTTGTTGACTGCATAATTCACTCTTGAATCCATCACCTAGCTATTTCCAAATAAAGTTTTGGCTTTTTGGGAGACAAATTTTAGATGCTGTGACTGCTATTCTAATAGAAGCTGAGAATGTTGATCAAATATTACTCTCTTTGATGTGATAATGCTGTCTGTAGCAACATTAAGCCTGTTCAAAAACCATATAAGAATCTGGATATAAAGCTGCGGTGCGTGCCAGTTAAGTCCTCACCTAACCGCAATTATCCCCAACCAGGACAATTAAGTGGTAGAAGAAAACAGAATGGTACATTGGAAGGTATAATTGCCATATCTTTGTTCCATTTAGAACGTCATGAAATTAGAAAAGGTTTGATCATACGCATTCAAAATTCCCTCTCGGTGTAAAAGGTCCAGTATGCTTCTAAATGCATAGCCTACAAATTAGGTCGCATGTCACTTATGCTAATCGGTGATGCAAAGGGTCCGCTTCTGGATTAACAAAAATAAGCCTAGCATCGACCTAGAAACGAACCGTGCATAAACTGTTATGGTTAAGAGAAATATTTTAAGGAACCAATGCGCCAGGAACATGTTAGATGGTTTAAGTGTCACATATACCAGTAGTTTTGGTTGATCTGGGAAGAACATCTTTCAATACAGGTCAGGCAAAATTCAGAAAGCAATGTTGCTCCATTTTTGTGTAAATAAGACTGAAAAGATTTGGCGCTTGTGCTGTGGATAATTCTCGAGCCTGAATAATAGCATTGATCCCTTAGCTACGTAAAAAAATCCACTAGCTTTAAGCAGAAGCAACTGTTCCCTATGCTTTTACGCATAAAGCAAAAATTTCGACAAAACCATGATCTCCTCTTTTTACATGCTATTGACTGCAACCAATTAGAGTCGGAAAAAAAAAAGAAAAGAAAATATTTCTTGAGAGTCGGAAAAAAAAAAAAGAAAAAAGAAGGGACTGGGACTGTGGTATTACATTATGATACAAGGATGGGTGTGTATTGACTAAATGAAAGGAAGAAAACTGCTAAGCTCCCGTATAGCATTTAAGTTTATTACATCATGATACAAGGATGGGTGTGTATTGACTAACTGAAACGAAGAAAACTGCTAAGCATTTAAGTTTAGGTGTACCTCCTAACTACCCACTTTTATCCTATGACAAAACACAGTTTTCTTTGGTTGCCTTCTTTGACGTGCCATTATGATTCTTGAGGAACCCTAGAATCAAGTATCTTCTCCCTTTCTTCAGGCCTAGCTGAGCAGCGCAGTGCCCACTTGGCTAACTCAAATCCCCCAATCACTGGTGGTTTTCCGGCAGCAGTTCCAGCAAGATGACCCCGAAACTGTAAACATTGCCGGGCATCGTCACCCTCATCGTGTATGCATACTCTGCAACCATAGAGATAAATTAGAACAAGTATGCTCACCAATAGCGTATGTGCTAACAATAATTTCATTCTATGGCCCCTTTTATTCGGACTGAAGAAAATAATGACCATGCTAGCGACCTGGGGTTCATATGGTCGAACTACAACAGTGGGTGGGCTTTATTTTTGATATTTTGCTTCTGATTTTATCATGATAAAAGTTAGTTTTTTCAGCATAATCAACACATTAATAAAGATGCTTTGAAATTCGAAAACTCTGAATGAGCAGATTAACTAATAAATGAGTCAGAGCAATACATAGTTGGATAGTTTCGAAGGAATATCACCCAGGATTAGCACCCAGAAAAGTATATATAAAAAGAATTATCTCCGGCACGATAAGTTCAAAACTCGAAAATGGTGGTAATATGGTTGTGTTATTAAGTTCAATTAACTTCCTATCAAAGAAAGAATAACCTAGATATAACTTGTGAAATAGAAGTTGAATTGAATGAAGAAAACATAGCTCTTCCCTCGGACATATTAACATGTTTCGCTAACGTGCTATGCTATACCTTAGCTACTTGACTACCGGGAAGAGAGAGCTTCACAGAATTTATAACAGTAGGTAGCATGATCACAACATGTTTAAAATAATAATAATAATAATAATAATAAAAAGAACAGAAGTAAAGAAGTAGCATTCCGCCTCACCTGGAGGAATGTATCCAACAGAGCCAGCAACAGTAGAAAGGCTTCCAGTGCTTTTGGAAGGATCAATAGCTTTGCAGAGCTCGGTATCTCCTATCTGAGGCTCCTTAACGGACTTCAAGTGGGTACTCTTCGTTGAAAGATCAAGAAGGAGAACTGGCTGATTGCACCCATGGAAAAAATTCAATCCCTGAGCTACCCCCAATGCTATGCTGTAACAAGATGGCCAATCCAAAGCATTGTCCGAGCCCTTGTG
Source organism: Cocos nucifera (assembly GCA_006176705.1). Taxonomy (NCBI): domain Eukaryota; kingdom Viridiplantae; phylum Streptophyta; class Magnoliopsida; order Arecales; family Arecaceae; genus Cocos; species Cocos nucifera. The sequence goes on from QRFJ01000271.1 coordinate 89,473, forward strand.
AAGAAAATCAAACACAGTCCCCTTCGGTACACGTTCATAGAACAGGTGAGCACTATGTACCGTCTAGACGCATGCCAGTGGAATCTTGATTGAAGAAGAGATCCGGAAAAAAAATTTGGCTTCTGGAGGAACTTGATTGAAGGAGAAGTCCGAAAGGAGTTTGGCTTCTGAAGGAGTCCGAATGAAGAAAAAATTTGAAAGGAGTTCGGCCGGGGTTCGACTGCTGGATGAGTTTGGTTACTGAATGAGTTCGACCGTTTGAGGGATTCGACTACTGAAGGAAGAATTTTCGATCAAAGCTCCTTCGGAATTATCAGTTGCATTAGGTTAAATATCAGACTGGACTTCGATGGGAGTGGGATTTATCCCGAACAATACGCATTCAAAATTCCATCATGGTGTACAAGGTCTACTAGGCTTCCAAGTAAATGCATAGCCTAGAAATCAGGTCGCGTGTCACTTCTCATACCGATCAGTGATGCAAAGGATCCTCTTCTAGATTAACAAAAATAAGCCTGCCATCGACCTACAAACTAACTGTGGATAAACTGTTATGGTTAAGAGAAATACTTTAAGGAACCGGTGCGCCAGGAACATGTTAGATGGTCAAGTTTCATACATACCGGTAGTTTTGGTTGCTCTGGAAAGAACGTCTTTCAATACAGGTCAGGGAAAATTCAGAAAGCAATGTTGCTCCATTTTTGTGTAAATAATGCTTGATCCCTGAGCTACGTAAAAAAAATCTACTAGCTTTAAGCGGAAGCTATGTACCATTGATTGGTATTACATTATGATACAAGGATGGGCGTGTAACATTTAAGTTTAGGTGTATCTACTAACTGCCCACTTTTATCCTATGGCAAAATACATTTTTCTTCAGTTGCCTTCTTTGATGTGCCATTACCTTGCATTGAATAGCATTCTCAACACGTTCCGCATCTTGGGCCGTGCATTTGGTGAGATGCTAACACACGCCATGGCAAGCTTCAGAACTGACAGCATCTGACTATGAACTGCAAGTGATGCTTGAGAAACCCTAGAATCAAGTATCTTCTCCCTTTCTTCAGGCCTAGCTGAGCAGCGCAGTGCCCACTTGGCTAACTCGAATCCCCCAATCACTGGTGGTTTTCCGGTCAGCAATTCCAGCAAGATGACCCCGAAACTGTAAACATTGCCGGGCATTGTCACCCTCATCGTGTATGCATACTCTGCAACCACGGAGATAAATAAGAACAAGTATGCTCACCAATAGCGTATGTGCTAACAATAATTTCATTCTATGGCTAAAGAAAATAATGACCATGCTAGCGACCTGGGGTTTATATGGTCGAACTACAACAGTGGGTGGGCTTTATTTTTGATATTTTGCTTCTGATTTTATCATGATAAAAGTTAGTTTTTTCAGCATAATCAACACATTAATAAAGATGCTTTGAAATTCGAAAACTCTGAATGAGCAGATTAACTAATAAATGAGTCAGAGCAATACATAATTGGATAGTTTCGAAGGAATATCACCCAGGATTAGCGCCCAGAAAAGTATAAATAAAAAGAATTATCTCCAGCACGATAAGTTCAAAACTCGAAAATGGTGGTAATATGGTTGTGTTATTAAGTTCAATTAACTTCCTATCAAAGAAAGAATGACCTAGATATAACTTGTGAAATGGAAGTTGAATTGAATGAAGAAAACATAGCTCTTCCCTCGGACATATTAACATGTTTCGCTAACGTGCTATGCTATACCTTAGCTACTTTGACTCCTGGGAAGAGAGAGAACTTTACAGAATTTATAACAGTAGGTAGCATGATCACAACTTTAAAATAATAATAATAAAAGAAGAAGAATAGAAGTAAAGATGTGGCATTCTGCCTCACCTGGAGGAATGTATCCAACAGAGCCAGCAACAGTAGAAAGGCTTCCAGTGCTTTTAGAAGGATCAATAGCTTTGCAGAGCTCAATGTCTCCTATCTGAGGCTCCTTAACCGACTTCAAGTGGATACTCCTTGTTGAAAGATCCAGAAGGAGGACTGGCTGATTGCACCCATGGAGAAAAGTCAATCCTTGAGCTACCCCCAATGCTATGCTGTAACGAGATGGCCAATCCAAAGCATTTTCCGAGCCGTCGTGAAGAAAATCAAACACCGTCCCCTTGTGTACATTCTCATAGAACAGGTAAGCACTATCCACCGTCAAGACGTATGCCAGTGGAACCATGACATTTGAACTGCTCAGCCTCCCTAAGACCTCCAGTTCTTGCCCAAACCTTTCATGGCTCCCCATTTGGAAAATCTTGTCGGTCCAGTTGAGTTTCTTTACATGATAGCTTACCTCGTTGGGCATGGTGGCCTTGTAGTAGGTAGAGAACCTAGTCTTCATTATTATGTTGCTTGGATTACTAACAATTTCCATTGTTTTGGCGAAGTCGATGCTAGAACTGTGAATACCATTTGCTGTTATGAAAGAACCATTAATTACTTGAGGAAGGTTCTCTCCTGGCTGTGTACCTTCATCTTCAACCCAATAGAACTGCTTAGAAACCATTAACCGAAGAACAGCTGCCACCAAGCCCAAACCAATAGCAGCACTAATAATAGCCGCAATGATGATTGAAGCATTTATTTTTCTTTTTATCCTAATCTCTGAACTTGTAGTTGAGTTTATGAGCTGGTTGCCACCGGCAATGACATTGACATATTTAGGAAATTTAGGAAGCACCCCAGAGAGCTGATTATTAGAGAGCACCAGTTCCGTCAGGCTTTGAATCTGGGTAAGAAAATTTGGAACCTCACCACTAAAATAATTGTTTGAGAGATCGAGAACCTCCAACTGAGATAACTTGCTAAGACTTGAAGGTATGGGTCCACTAAAGAGGTTGCTGGTGAGATTCAAAACTGTGGACAAGCTAGTTGGCATATCTGGAATACTTCCACTCAATTTGTTGTTCCCTAGCTGGAGCTCGTTCAGGGAGGCCAAGGCAATTATGTTATTGGGTATTGAACCACTGAATCGATTAATTTGCAAATCGAGGACTTGAAGCTTCTTCAAACTGGAAATTGCTGAAGGTATCTTACCGGAGAGTGAATTCTGGCTAAGATTGAGAGTGCTCAAGTTCCCAAACGTGAAGAACTCATTAGGTATGTCTCCACTAAGATTATTCCCTTGAAGCTTCAAAACTACTAGTTGTTGCAGATTACCCAAATGCTCGGGCAACCTTCCTTGCAACTGATTGGAAGCCAGATTCAACAGAGTCAGATTCGTACAGTTCCCCAGCTGTGGTGGAATGCTTGCACTCAAATGATTGCCATCCAACTCAAGATATGTCAGACCTGCGACCCGTCCGATTGCCGGCGGAATGCTCCCATTGAGCGAATTTCCTCCAAGTCGCAGTCGGTAGAGACTCTGGGAGAAATTCTCGGGAATGGGGCCTTCAAGTTGGTTGCTGGTGAGATCCACGGACTTTAAAGTAGGTGGAGAGAGGAGGCCAGATGGTATCTTTCCGGTGAGGCTATTGTAGCTGAGGTCCAAAATTTTCACATGGTCAGTAATTCCAGGTGGAACAGAAGCACTGAAGTTGTTTTGATTAGCGGCGAACCAGGACAAGGTCTTGATCTTTGCCAAACCAACAGGGAATTTCCCAGTGAGATTATTGGAAGAAAGGATGAGAGTTTTCAACTTGGAAAGCCTCTCGATATCATCCGGAATAGAACCGTTTAGGTTATTTTGACCGAGATCCAACAAGGTAAGGTTCTTATAATCTAAAATCGATCGGATTTCACCTTGGAAGTGATTGATGGAGAGCACCAGGGCTTCCAAGCTCGGAAATTTCCCACCACTAGCACCAACTGGGATGGTGCCGTTTAAGGAATTAGCGGAAAGATTGAGTCTTCTCAATCGTCTGAGCCTATCCAGTTGGGGACCCACATCTCCTTCCATGTGATTAAAAGACAGATCCAAAGATTCCAAGGACTCAAGACTCGAGAAAGTAGGCAGAGAACCCTTCAAGTTATTGTAGCTGAGGTTGAGAGACTTCAACTTGGAGAGACCGGAGCAGGATTTGGGGATGATGGTGAGGGAGTTGTTGGAGAGGTCGAGACACTCCAAGGAATTTAGGCGGCAGAGGAGGTCAAAGACGTAAGATACGGAGGCATTGGCAGACCCAAGGCCGCGGCCGGAAAGGGCGAGACCCGTCACATCGGACGGGGGCGGACGGGAGCAGACAACCCAACTCCAATGGCAGGGGTCTGGGTTAGTGGTGTTCCACAGCCGATTTGATGGATACGTGGGGAGGCTCTGCGAGAGGTTTCTCATGATTTCTTTCTGGTTTCGGACCAGCTCGAAGGAAGTGCCCGCCAACCCATAACCGAAGAGTAAGGAGGAGGAAAAGAAGAACAGGAATGACAAGAGGAAGACATGAGCATACCTCTCCATTTCTCCTGGATTTGTTGTAAAAGAAGAGGTGAGGCTATCTACCCATTGTGAATTCATCTTCTTAAAACGAGGAGAAAGATATGGCTTTTGGACTAGAAAAGAAAGATTGTCCAAAGACCAGAACACACGGAATGGAGGAATGAAGTACTTCAAGGAAGGAGCTTTAGTCAAGACTGAAGGAAGAAACACGTAGGTGGGAGGAATCGAACGCAAGGGACAGAGAAGCGGAAGATGCGTGGATTTTTCCTTGGGGGCAGAGTTGACTGACCGAGTCTCCATTGAGGCATAGAAGAGGCGGGATTGGAGGGAGAAAGGGAATGCTAGCTTGGATGTTCATGGTGTGATTGAAAAATTATTTGGTAGACTCGTTCATAAAACTAATAAAATATTAATATATTTATTGATTATTTATTAATTATTAATTTTAATTGATCATGATTATGATATGAAAAGTAGTTAATTAAAATTCATAAAATATTTTATCTACGGTAGAATGAGTCTATGTAAAAATTTCTCTTAAGTGATTAGTGGAGGAAAATAGGAATGGTAGAGAGGTTGATTCTAAAATTATCTTTCAGTTGATCCATATTTAATGAGGATTTAGGATGAATATTTTGAATTTTAAATTTTTCAAGATGTTGATGTTGGATTCCCACGTATACCAACATGCTGCTCTCTTTAATTTTATAAATTAATTATATATATAAATAAATTAATTTAAATAGTTAATTAATTTTATGTATATGGTTGACTAAAAAATAGTTAATATAAATTTAAAAAAATAATTTTTTATTTATAATTATAAAATTTATATACTAAAATTAAAATCATTAGTAATAAAATTTAATAATATACGTAAAATAATATATATATATCTAATGAATAGAAAAAATAAAGAAGTATTAAGATTTTGTCATAGAGTTAACAATAGATAATTTTATCAATATAAAAATATATTCCTTACATATTTCATTTATCCTTACATCCTCCCAATTTTGGAGGATACAAATTCCTTTTCATCCATTCTTCTTATGATTTTTTAAAATCAAACGATGGATGGAGACTAATATGGTGAAAAATCACTCTATTAATTGTGAATGGACATATGATAAAAAAAAAAAATTGAATTCTTGATAGGATCCTAGCAAGAAATGAGATCGCAGTAAATTTGAATCCAGATAAAGAAGGAAGTTACAGAAATTCTTTGATCTCCTCCAAATCATGATTGATCCATGCTTCTTCGTCTATACACATGGAGATCCCAAAAGAATAGGCTCTAAAAGAGAGAAACTCTTATAGTCTATGATCTCATAGTGAGAGACTCTCAAGCCTTTATCCATCATTATGCTCTTTTTTTGTAGGTTGGCAAATCATATGGTATCGAGATCGAGGTGAATCTAGAGGTCGAGCTACCAAGCTCGAGGTCAAAATTGACATGATACCTAAGACCAAGATACCAAGTTTGAGGTCGAGCCACTAAGTCGGAGATCAAGATGAGGCCGAGCTCTCAAAGGTCAAACACCCAAAGACCAAGCTCCCATAGGCCGAGATCCAAAAAGCTAAGCTCCCAAAAGGCTGAGCTCCTTATGATTATATCTAGACCAACCATCTTTAGATTGGCTAGGTGCCAACCAAATCCAGGCTAACCATCTCCAGATCGGTCAGATGTCGATCGAATCCAACCATCTCTATATCAGCCAGACTTTGATCGAATTTGATCACCTCCAAATCAGTCCAGATGCCAACCAGAACAAGATAATATTTTACACCTCTTTAGCTTTCTATTATATTCTTTATTTACTATTGTTCTTCCATAATCTGATCTGATATAGGCATCGGAGGATCCAGTTGGAGCCAATCCAACAAACTTTACTTTTCTTTGTTGTTTGTGTAGATCCACAACCCTCTAAGAAAGATCAATGCTCTATCTTCCACTACCACAAGTCGAGCATATCGATCAATGCCCTCTAAACTATCCTAGTTAAACTGAATTTTAGCAGCAATAGATTAACGTTGTCTATGAAAATACGAGAATGTATCTCATCTTCTTTCTTTGCTAAATCTAAGCACATCTTCAGCAATGATTTCATTGTCGATGCATCCTCAAGCATGTTAGCAATTGACCCCTCTTCCACAATCATCGTCAAGCACTATAATAAGGAAAGCATAATAGATCTCTCTTCATCTGAGCATGAGGAGAGCATGATGAAGTATGACAAATCTATCCTCATCTAAGTATGAGGAGAACATGATGGACCTCTCCTCATACGAGCATGAGGAGAGTGCTACGGATCTCTCCTCCTCTGAGCACGAGGAGAGCGAGGTGAGGTAATCTCGTCAGAGCATAAGGGTGGAGATGCCTAACCTGGACCGCTTGAGATATCTCGAGTGGGATCCCCAAGCTCCTCACTCGAGTGTGAGTTGAGCTAAAGATGAGCCAACCTTGTCCGAGTGCGAGGTCAGAGATGCCTAACCTGGGCCACTTAAGATACCCTCGAGTAGGATCCCCAAACTTCTTATCTGAGTGTGAGTTGAGCCAAAGATGAGCCAACCTCATTCAAGCGCAAGGTTGGAGATTCCCGACCTAGGCTACTTGGGATACCCCCGTGTGGGATCCTCAAGCTCCTCGCTTGAGCATGAGTCGAGCCAACCTCTTCCGAGTGTAAGGTTTGAGATGTTTGATCTAGGCCACTTGGGATACCCTCGAGTGGGATCCCTAAGCTCTTCACCTGAGTGCAAGTCGAGCCAAAGATAAGCCAACTTTGTCTGAGTGCAAGGTTGGAAATGTTTGGTTTGGGCCACCAGGGATACCCCCAAGAGGGATCTCTAAGCTCCTTGCTCGAGTATGAGTTGAGCCGAAGATGACCTGGCCTCATCCAAGTGCAAAGATGGCAAAGCCCAACCTAAGCTACTTGGGATACTTCCGAGAGAGATCTCTAAACTCCTCGCCCGAGCGTAAGTCAAGCCGAAGACAAGATGGTCTCATAAGAGCACAAGGATGGCGAAGCCCAACTTAGGCTATTTGGAATAGTCCCGAGAGGGATCCTTAAGCTCTTCATCCGAACACAAATCAAGTCAAAGATGGGATGGCCTCATCCAAGTATGAGGACGACGAAGCTTGACATGGACCACTCAGGATACCCCCGAAAGGGATCTCTAAACTTCTCATCCAAGTGCAAGTCAAGCTAAAGATGGGCCGACCTCCTCTAAGTGCGAGGTCGGCCAAGCTTGACCTGGGCTACTTGGGATAATCTAATAAAGATCCAAGGGGTCCCTATGGTAAGGTGCAAACCAAACCTAAGTGCTTCTCATTTAAGTACGAGCTTGCTACATCTCCTCATCCAAGTATGAGTTGAGCACAAGCCGATCTTGGCTAGTTGGAGGGAATAACCTAAAGAGAGGTTTTGAAGCTTCTTGCGTGTCAAGTATGAGCTAAGCACAAGCCAACCTTAGCCAATTAGAGGGGATAACCCAGAAAGGGATCCCAAGACTCCTTATATGAGATGCAAGTCGAGCTGAAAAAGAAGCGCTCTTTGTCCGAGTGCAAATTAAGTGTAGCTCCTCGTATGAGCTGAGCGTAGGTTAATTTTGGCTAGTTGGAGAGGATAACCAAAAGTGGGACCCCGATGCTCCTTGTGCAATTGCCAGTTAAGCCAACAATGATGCACTCCCCGTATACGATTAGAGTTGTTCATAGGTCAAGCTTTGGGCCTAAACTCTATTCATTTTTAATTGGACTTCAGACCGAGTTTATATAAAATTTGACATTCTCTAGGCCCAAGCCCAGTCCATGATCAGATGTATATGCAATACATGTTGAATGGAGGCCAACCTTGGCAAGATGGAAGGATAACCCGAAGAGAAATCCTGATGCTCCTCTACTACATGCAAGTTGAGCCAACGATGATGCGCTCCTTATACGCAATATGATATGAGCAAAGGCTAACCTTAGCCAGATGGAGGGGATAACCCAGAGAGGGACACCAATGCTCCTTATGCTAGATGTGAGTCAAGCCACTACTGACATGATCCTCATATGTGATGAGATATGAGCAGATGCCGACCTTGGCCAGATGGAGGGGATAACCCAAAGATGGATCCTAATGCTCCATATAGCATATACGAGTTGAGTCAAAGTCCAATCCTTGTACCAAAGATGAGTTAAGTCAAAACCACTCATAGAATTAGATACGAGTCAAACCGAAGCTTACTCCTCATATTAGATGCAGGTTGAGCTAAAGCCTATCAAGCCAAAGCCCACTCTATATATTAGAAGCAAGGAGGATAGAATCTGAACTCCCCGGCCACTCAAGAAGGAGACACATCAAATAATAACTAGCAAGTTGGGGGCAAAAGTCCAAGCAGACCAAAATTACTTCTAAGCTTGAGCTTATTCCTAAAAGCATCTCAACCTCACTTAGCCACAACTACATCTAAACTCCAACCAGTCAATGCTCAACTTCACCAAGCATGTGATCCTATACTACACTAGCTTCACCATATTTTAGAGTGACAACCACCATCCCCGGGTACGATCAACACTCCATCCACTAGAGGAGAAGCTAAGGACAATGACATGGTGGTGGGCTTTACTCTGTAGTGCCGGGATTATAGCTACCACTATCAGAGGGCAGGCATTCATTTCTCAAGTAGAAGTACTGCTAGCCAAGGTTGACACTAGAGAAGGCCACCAATAGTAATGAAGAGATCGACCCCTCCCACTTGGAGGTGGCAGTGAAAGCCCTAGAACAATGACATGGGGGGCCCTCGACCTCTACAATCAGAGTGCTATCTCCTCAACAAGCTTAAAGCCCACATAAAGTATCTTGACCAATTAGAGAAGTTCACCAACCCTAAATTTGAGCTCTATCTAGATGTCATCGCTCTTGACACCATCCCCTCCATTATCAATCTTCTCAACCATGACAACACCGACACTGCCATCAATTTCATTGGCTCCCTTATAGACCTCACTGATGAGTAGGTCCTTGAGAATAATGATGAGTCCACTTGCATCCTCATCCACACTTTTGTCGGGGATAACACCCTCTATTGGAATCCTGAGCATCTCTCTAATAGGGCTGCCACCATCTACAACAACCTTGCCACCATCAAGAACATGATCAAGGTCAAGTCCACTATTGCCGAGCTTGGTGGCACATTTGGAAACCCGAATGAAGGCAACAGGGTGATGGAAGTTGTGATGGGCTTCACACCTCATAACCTAAATGGGTTGGGTCCATATCATACATTCATGTACTAATGGATGGCTTTAGTTGGACAAGATATGGCTTTCTTCACTTGTTCAAAGCACCATCACGAGGCTATTCATTACACCCGACTTCAGATGCAAGCATTACAAAAGAAACAAGGTATGTGTACTAATGCAATTACTTTCAATAATAATCATAAAACAGATCAATAGGCAATCGGACTACTTCCTTCATTTGAGCTGAAGAAAATAACTCGGGCTCGAAAGCAGAGGGCATATGATATGGTATGAAATTAGTCCATTGATCATGAATGGACATGTAGCAAGAAAAGATTTGAATTCAAAGTTTGAATTCTTGGCGGGATTCAAACAAGAAAGGAGATCGCAACAGATTTGAAACCACATAAGGGAGGAGGTTATGGGAATCTCTTGATCTCTACCTCTAAATCATGATAGATCCATGCTTCCTCATCTACGTAAACAGAGCCAAAGAGATCCTAGGGGGACAGGCACTGAAGGGGAGAAACTTTCATAGCCCAAGATCTTATGGTGAGAGGCTCTCAAGCCCTTATCCATCATTTTGCTTCTCTTTCATAGGTTAACAGGTCCATGAGGTATCAAAATCGAGGTGATGCCAGAGGTCGAGCTACCAAGCTTGAGGTCAAAATTGAGATGATGCATGAGGCCAAGCTATCAGCTCGAGCCTAAGCCACCAAGCCCAAGACCAACGTGAAAGCGAAGCTCCCAAATTAAGGTCGCATATGAAGGAAAATTCTAAATTTTCTGGGTCAGATTCGTTCGGATTTGATTGGATCGAGAGGCATATTTCAAAAATTCTTCTCTCAGATCCGGATTAGATCTGACACTTTTCAGATCTGATATTAGTATTGATAATTAAGAAAATAAAATTAAATTAATTTTAAATTAATTTTATCTTGATCCTGGGTAATCCGATTATCTGTTGATGATCCTGCGGAAGCTTTGAGGTTCTGGATCTAGCCACGCAAGCGTCTGACCTCTATCGGTATCCACTCGAACTGGATCTGGAGATCTTCTCCTTCTCTTTTTTTTCTTCAAAAATTAGATTTGGATCTGATTTGAAGAATCTTTAAAATACTTTCTGAAGATCACACATCGTCTCTGCAGCAGTACTGTCTTCTTCCTTTTTCGTCAGCCTTTTCTTGCCTGACTCGCACTAATCTGAAGAACCCAACTTTCTTGGATGTGGAAAGGAGAGAGAGGGCTAGATGTTAGCGTGGAGAAGGAAGAGGGACAGCCTTGGGGCATGGCTAGGAGAGAAGTCCTATAAAAGTGGGCATAGATAGGATCTATTTATAGACTCTGCTGCACCATGTCGTGCTGCATCACCCCGGCCAATCACGTTGCTTCATTCAATCAGATCTAAATCTGATTGATGGGATAAGAGACCCATGGATTCATCCTAAGGTGGCACCTAAGATTGATCAAAGTTTATAGATGAGAGTCACCTAGTTTGAATCCAACAAACAACCTGGAGTCCCATCCGTATGGGACCCCAGCATCCCTATCCATGGGCGCATGCCATCCTAGGCGTGCGCCCCTTTTCTTTTCAATTTTCAGAGAGGGGACAAGCCCCTATCTGCTCTCCAATAAGTGCATGACATATGGACAGATGTCCAAGGATCAATGGTCAACGTTTGACCAAGTCAAAGTATAAGAATTAGCAGGTGACGAAAAATAGCAAGTGTTATCTCAAATTTATCTCATAAATTAAAATAATTCTTTTCTGACTTGGACAAGCTCCAGTCAGATCAGGTAAAGATACCTGAGTGAGCACAAACTCATTTGACTTAGTCGAGACAACTTTTATGATAAGAAAAAGGAGAACGTTAGGCTCAATCATGTGCTAGTATGATTTTTTTGAACCTAATTGAATCTTATTCAAATCAATTAAAATGGTTTGGTCCAATTGATGATATCTAGATCCAAATTCTTGTTTGTGTGATCCAGTTAGATTCAGTTCTGTATGATAATGGGATATGTCATGATCTTCATTACCGACATCATCGAAACTTCTTTCGATAGATCAAAATTTTTCTGATTCAGACAACTAGAATGATCGATCATCAAAATCATTCTAGTTACTCCCAAAATCCACCAGTGACATCTAGCAGCATACAGTGGCAATCCATCAAAACTAAAAATGAATCTCTCGGTGCAGCTACTTGTGTGATTAAGTTCTTCTATCTTGAGCTCCGATCAGACTAGGATTAAGGTGAACTCATCAAACCCTAATTTCTATCATATGATTTAATCATTCGATTCAAGTCCGATGTGAAAATCTTAATAGAAATTCTTTCTATTATTTCACACTCTCTGCCATGGCCATGGGCTTATGAACTTGATTCTCATGATCATCATAGGACTGTTCCTCATCCACTGAGGTAGATAGATTCTATTTTGGTGCAATCCAATTTTTACAATGAACATGCTATAGCCAACATACACCTCAAAATTTTGAATGGCTAGGAGACCAAGTCATGGTGTAGTCAAATTATAACACCCTCAAGATGAACTACCGATGCACCTCAAGTCAAAAAATCAGTCACACCACTGCAGCATCGAGTCAGTCATCGACGAAAAGATAGACTTTTTTATAACTACTCGAGGTGGTCACACTCAGTGCTCTCGTTCTCTAACGAGTACCTATACTCTCGCTCCAGTGTCTTTACACCGTAGACTCAGGACTCATCTACTATAAAAAAGTGATTGTATACTAACCTTTCGGATCAATCATCATCCTCATGATGATCCTACGGTCAGAAGCATTTTATGAGTTAATAATGAAAATTCTTATCTTAAATTTTCAACTCTTGAAAATAAGAATTATCATTATCATTAACTCAATGAATGTATCACAGACACTAAATACACATATGTGATAGAAAATAATTTATTTTATTATTTATAGTTAAAATTATAATTTTATTCTTAGAAGTGTATTATAAGTGTCAGCCAATTCTGATTTCTAGGACATACATATCTAACAAACTCCTACTTGATCTAAAGCCAATTGGCTATAAATCTAAGTCCCATCTTCTCAAGGTGGGCTTCGATCTTCTACTGACCCAATGGCTTTATAAGCGGATCCACCACATTATCTGCGGAGTTGACTTTCTTGACCTCGACGTATCCCTTCTCGAGGTAATCATGGATAAGATGATATTGCCGCTCGATGTGTTTGAATTTTTGGTGAGACCTTGGCTCCTTAGCAAGGGCTATGGCGCCATTGTTGTCACAGTATAGAGGAATGACATCTGTTGGCATTACTCCAATCTCTGCGATAAATTTTTTATACCAGAATATCTTCTTTGCGACTTTTGATGCAGCGATGTATTCTGCTTCCATGATGGAATCTGCTATTACTATCTGTTTGAAACTTTTTCAACTGATAGCTCCACCGTTGTACAAAAACAGACTTCCAGATGTCGACTTTCGATCATCTATATCGAATATAAAATTTGAGTCTGTATATTCCTGAACTTGGACTTCTCCATTACCAAAGATCAATAACATATCCTTAGTTCTTCTCAAGTACTTAAGGATACATTTCATAGAAGTCTAGTATTCTTCATCTGAATTTGACTGATATCTGCTTGTGATACTCACAGCATGGACTATATCAGATCGTGTACATAACATGGCATACATGAGGCTCCCTATTGCTGAAGCATAAGGGATCTTGCTCATGTATTATATTTTCTCAGGTGTACTAGGGCACATCTTTTTGGAAAGATGAATGCCATGTCTGAAGGATACTAATCCCCTCTTAGAGTTTTCCATACTAAACCTCTTTAGTACTTTCCTCTATGTACACTTCTTCTGTGAAAGTCCTAGCATCCTATTCGATCTATCTCTATAGACCTTAATTTCTAGAATAAAGGATGCTTCTCCTAAGTCTTTCATGGAGAATTCTTTAGACAACCACATTTTGACCATGGTCAACATGGGGATATCATTCCCAATAAGGAGGATGTTATCCACGTACAATACGAGGAAGACAACAACGCTCCTACTGACCTTTTTGAAGATGCATGGCTCCTCCTCATTTTTGATGAAATCAAATATTTTGATCACATCATTGTAATGAGTATTCCAGCTCCGAGATGCTTGCTTAAGTCCATATATGGACCTTTGTAGCTTGCATACCTTGTGATCATCATCACTGGATGTGAAACCTAGCGGTTGTTCCATATAGATATCTTCCTCAAGATATCCATTTAAGAATACCATTTTCACATCCATTTACCATATTTCATAATCGAAATAGGCTGCAACAGCAAGCAATGTGCGAATGAATTTTAGCATAGCTACTGGCAAAAAGGTATCCTGATAGTCAATGTCTTCGCATTGACTATAACCTTTTGCCACTAATCTAGCTTTGAATGTCTCCACATTTCTCATCTGCACCAATCTTTCTCTTGTAGATCCATTTACACCCAATAGGTACTATACCTTCTGATGGATCTACCAAGGTCCAGACTTGGTTTGAGTGCATCGAGTCAATTTCTGACTTCATTGCCTCTAACCATTTCTCGGAGTCGATATCTGATATCGCCTCGTTATAGATTTTGGGATCATCACCATGAATCCCATTATCTATGAGGAATATTTTCTCTACTTCCTCTGAAATAGTACCTAAGTACCTTTCAGAAGGATGGAAAAATCTTTTCCGATCTACGAGGTGGAGGAGGTAGTGATATGGATTGGCTCAACCTGATTTGGTTCCATTTGGTCCTTAGCTCGTTGCTCTTGTGAAGACTTTCTCCATCGAGCTTGATCTGCTTTCCAATGCCGCTATCTTGAATAAACTATTTTTCAAGAAAAGATGGCATGTCGACTCACAATCACATTGTGGTTCTTCTGAGAATGTAGAAATAATATCCTAATGACTCTTTAGGATATCCTATGAATCGAGCTCTAAAGGACCTAAAGTCTAACTTATCCGCTTGTTGTCTTTTGACATGAGCCGGACAACCCCAAATTCTGAGATGACTCAGACTTGGTTTCTTACCATGCCATATCTCATACGGTGTGGTAGGAACGATTTTAGAGAAGGAACCCTATTTAGTAGATAAATTACAGTTAACAAATAGTATCTCCAAAAAAAATCAGGAAGGTCTGTGAAGCTCATCATGGATCGAACCATATCTAATAGGAACTGATTCCTCCATTCTGAAACTCAATTGAGTTGAGGTATTCCTGGTGGAGTCCATTGAGAGACTATGCCATTTTTCTTGAGATAGTCCAAGAATTCTCGACTAAGGTATTCACCTCCTCGATCTGATCGAAGAATCTTAATAAATTTTTCAGTTTGCTTTTCTACTTCATGTCTGAATTCTTTGAACTTTTTAAAAGCTTCAGACTTGTATCTCATAAGATACACATATCCATACCTAGATGAATCATCCATAAAGATTATGAAGTAGATAAAGTTGTCTCTAGCCGATACATCAAATGGGCCGCACACATTTGTATGTACTAGTGCAAAAAGATCCGTGGCCCTTTCCCCATGTCCTACAAAAGGAACCTTGGTCATTTTGCCATAAAGACAGGATTCATAAATTAGATATGACTCGAAAGTCAATGGACTCAATAACCCAATTTTCTCTAATTTATTAATCATATCTTCTACTATATGACCTAATCTTAGGTGCCACAGATATCTATCATTTGGACTATCTCTAGGTCATTTTATTTTTATGACATTCACATTTTGCTCGAAGTTAAAAATAGATACATCAACATATAACTGATAAAGACCATTAATAAGAAAACCACTTATAATTTTATTTCTTTCATAAAGAATATTACAATGATCCTTAAGAAAACTAATTACATAGCTTTCTAATGCAAGGAAAGAAATAGAAATCAAATTTCTGCTTGCTGCAGGTATATAATAACAGTCCTTTAATACTAAGTCTAAACCAGATGGTAGTCGAAGAGGATATGTTCTCACGATCATGGCAATAACTTTTGCTCCATTTTCAATGCGCAGGATCATCTCACCATCCCTCAGCCTCTTGCTATCCTCAAGATCCTGCATAGAAGCGCACAAATGAGCACTAGAACCAGAGTCAAGCATCCAACTGAATACAGAAAAAATTATAAGGTTAGACTCAATAACGAGCATACCTCCAGAAGGACCTGCCTCCTTCTTTAGGGTGGCCAGGTATGTAGGGCAGTTCCACTTTTAGTGGCTGTTGTTATTATAATGAAAATACTTTTCTTTGTCAGCGGTCTTCTTTTTCAGCTCTATCTTTTTCTTCTTTTCTCCTTCCATCTTTTGCTTTTCGTAAACTTCTTCTTCTTTTCAAAATATTTTCTCTTGGAAGAAGTTCGTTCCATAGCAAGCACTGAGCCTTTAGAGCCTTTCATGGAAAGCTCAGCGGTAACCAGCATGTTCATAAGTTCGGCCAAAAAATTTTGAAGTTTATGCATATGGTAGTTCATGATGAACTACCCATACGCATCAGTCAAGATTTGCAGAATTATATCATTCTATAGATCCAAGTCTAACCTCACTCCGAGCTTCTTAAGCTCTTCCAAGTCCTTGCTCATCATCAGATAATGATCTTGGACTGATTGTCCATCGCGCATCTTAGCCTTGAACAGTCGTTTAGTGACTTGATACTTGGCTGCATGACTCTATTCACCAAACATCTCTTGTAGGTGAGCCAACATTTGGTGAGCAGTTCTGATATCTTCATGTTGGCACTGAAGCTCATCAGACATCGAGCCCAATATGTAGTATCTGGCCTTATTATCTTCATCATCCACTTATCCAGAGACGCTCTCTGTTCAAGTGGATGGATGAGCTGGTAAGGTAGGAGAGGATCCTGGTCCAATACATGAGTTAACTTCTCGAAATCCAAAATGATTTTGAAGTTTCCAAAGCCAATCCTTATAATTTGGTCCGATCAGTCTATGGGTGTCCAGGATACAGTGCTAGTAGGTTGGATGCAGATATTTTTTTTTTCTATAGAGAGTCAAAGTTTCTAGTTAGATATTATAATTAAGACTTAACCAATTTATTTAAGAAATTTTATTTTTAAATAAATTAGCTTCCACTATTTTCTTGGATCCCTACACTTTCTTCTGTAGAGATGCGAAAATCTTCATGATTACTGATTTCTAGTGGATGGTGCTGGTCCCACCAACTGACTCATCACCTCACCTAACAGTTATTGATGATGGGTTAGCCAATGAGTGAACAACTCTTGTTCAATGATTTTTCTAATCATGGATGCACCCAAACACTTGGTCTCTAATTCATGAATCTCACCATGTGCCCAGAATATTGATCCACTCCTTAGTTAAGTCAGCCCTCACCATTTGCACAGATTGGATTTCCTAATTGGGTCTCTCACCGTATCCAAGAATATTGAGCCTCAATCCATCCTCCAGTCCTATAGCATCCAATGCCTAATAGACATGGTTGCATCTTTTCGATGCAACTGAAGCCACTATAACCAGTTCGAGAACAATCAATCCCGAAAAGGGCCCGCACATCTACAATGGTGGAAGACCTTAGACTTAATCTTTTCTTAGAAAAATTTGATTTAGGTCTCTATTAAACTTAGACTTGACATAGCATCATAACCATTATGACTAACCTAGTGGCATGGGTTAGCTTCGGATTATTGACCACCTTCAGATCAGAACTGAGTCAACAAACATGGCCAGGTAAGTGAGATCGGTGGAAGGGATATGCCATTAACTCGACAAGAATGCATTCGAGTCGAGTAGCTCCCAATTAAAAATCAGTCGATCGTATTTGCCAAACTTACCTTAGACACCAAATTATTGAGACAGAACCAATCGGATTAGCCTATAATCCAAACTCTAACCACTGAGCCTAATTAGGTCTTAGCTTGATCGATCACTCATGTGACTCAATCTTGACCCAGACTTAATCCTATTAGGCTGGTCAATTTAAGCATTGTTGATCCCATCTAACCAACTCTTGATTCGGTTTGATCAACCGCTAGACCTAATTGAGCTACCCAAGTCCGAACCCAAATTTATGAATATGTCTTAGATCTGAAATTCTTAATTTTAGACCTAATTGATGTTTCATAAACTTAATTCTTAATTAGGTTAGGATTCTTAAACAAAATATGTAAATAAGATCCTAGGGTTTCAGGATCTAAGATTTTGCAAAAAGTAAGTTTTCAATTTCTGATTAAGGATGAATGTGCAACACCCCTACACATCATAAGAATACCCCATTGAATGAGAGGAGAGGGTTTTTAAGCCCTACTTTGTTTTTATGATCGGACAGCCAAGAAGAACGTCTTAATCAAAAAAATAACTAATCTACAAAAACTAATTAGATCTAAGCATATATCTCATATAAAAAAATTAGATCTAATTAAAACATATTTTGTATATATTATACATATCATGCATACATATTTTTCAGATCTAAATTATCTCATAATTATCTAAAAAATTAAATTTAAATTTGATCTTATTAAATAGAATTTAATCTAGACCTATTTGCAGAACTATTCTATAACTAGTCTAAACATACAACTATCATATCTCATATAAACAAATTAATTTTAATTTATTTTTTATTTTTAGATTTGATTATAATATTTATAATATCAAAAAATAGAAAATAAATAGATCTAAAAATTACTTTTAATTAAATAAAAATTATGATCAAACTAGACTACACATAGAACAATTCTATTCCTAGTCTAGTTATGTATCGCATACATATTAGATCTAAATTAATTTATTTTAATTTTTTATTTTTTAATTTTAAATCTAATCATATCTCATGTGATATCTAAAATCAGTAATTAATCAAATTAAATCAAATCTAAATAAATTTAATAAGAGCCTGGCTCTGATATCAGTTGAAGAGAAATCCTGAATTTTTTGGATCAGGTTCGTTTGGATTTGATTGGATCGAGAGGCATATTTCAAAAATTCTTCTCTCAGATCTAGATCAGATTTGATACTTTTTAGATCTGATATTAACATCTGATAATTAAAAAAATAAAACTAAATTAATTCTAAATTAATTTTATCTTGATCTTGGGTAATCTGATTACCCGTTGATGATCCTGCGGAAGCTCTAAGATTTTGGATCTAGCCACGTAAGCGCCTAGCCTCTACCGATATCCACTCAGACTGGATCTAAAGATCTTCTCCTTCTCTTTTTTTTTTTTCAAAAATTAGATCTGGATCTGATTTAGAGGATCTTCAAAACACCTTCTGAAGATCACCCATCATCTCTGTAGCAGTGCTGCCTTCTTCATTTTTCGTCAGTCTTTTCTTGCCTGACTCGCACTAATCTAAAGAACCCAACTTTCTTGGATGTGGGGAGGAGAGAGAGGGCCAGATGTTGGCATGGAGAAGGGAGAGGGGCAGCCTTGGGGCGTGGCTAGGAGAGAAGTCCTATAAAAGTGGGCGCAAATAGGGTCTATTTATAGACTCTGTTGTGCCATGT
Source organism: Cocos nucifera (assembly GCA_006176705.1). Lineage (NCBI taxonomy): Eukaryota > Viridiplantae > Streptophyta > Magnoliopsida > Arecales > Arecaceae > Cocos > Cocos nucifera. Next base: position 108,622 of record QRFJ01000271.1, read on the forward strand.
AGTGCTGCATCATCCTGATCAATCACGTTGCTTCATTCAGTCAGATCTAAATCTGATTGATGGGATGAGAGACCCACGGATTCATCCTAAGATGGCACCTAAGACTGGTCAAAGTCTATAGATGAGAGTCACCTAGTTTGAATCCAACAAGCATGGGACTCCAGCGTCCCTATCCATGGGCGCATGCCATCCTAGGCGTGCACCCCTTTTCTTTCCAATTTTTAGAGAGGGGATAAGCCCCTATCTACTCTTCAATAAGTGCATGATACATGGACAGATGTCTAAGGGTCAAAGGTCAACGTTTGACCAAGTCAAAGTACAAGAATTAGCAGGTGACGAAAAATGGTAGGTGTTGTCTCAAATTTATCTAATAAATTAAGACAATCTTTTTCTGACTTGGACAAGCTCTAGTCAAACCAGGTAAAGGTATCCGAGTGAGCACAAACTTATTTGGCTCAGTCGAGACAACTTTTATGATAAGAAAAAGGAGAACGTTAAGTTCATTCATATGCTAGCATGATTTTTTTGAACCTAATTAAATTTTATTCAAATCAATTGAACTGGTTTAGTCCAATTGATGATATCCAGATCCAAACTCTTGTTTGTGTGATCCGGTTAGGTTCAGTTCTATATGGTAATGGGATATATCTTGATCTCCATCATCGAAACTTCTTTCGATGGATCAGAACTTTTCTGATTCAGACAACTAGAATGATCGATCATCAAAATTATTCTAGTTGCTCCCAAAATCCACCAATGACACCTAGTAGCATATGGTGGTAACCCATCAAAACTGAAAATGAACCTCTCGATGTAGCTACTTGTGTGATTAAGTTCTTCTATCTTGAGCTTCGATCAGATTAGGGTTAAGGTGAACTCATCAAACCCTAATTTCTATCATATGATTTAATCATTCGATTCAAGTCCGATGTGAAAACATTAATAGAAACTCTTTCTATTATTTCACACTCTCTGCCATGGCCATGGGCTTATGGACTTGATTCTCATGATCATTATAGGACTGTTCCTCATCCACCGAGGTAGATAGATTCTATTTTGGTGCAATCCAATTTCTACGATGAACATGCTATAGCTAACATACATCTCAGAATTTCGAATGGCTAGAAGATCGAGTTATGGTGTAGTCAAACTATAACATCCTTAAGGTGAACTGTCTATGCATCTCATGTCAAAGAACCAATCACACCACTACAGCATCGAGTCAGTCATCGCCGAGAAGGTAGACTTTTTTATGACTATTCGAGATGGTCACGCTTAGTGCCCTCATTTTCTAATGAGTATCTGTACTCTCGCTTCGGTGTCTCTACATCATAGACTCAAGACTCATCTACTATAAAAAAGCGATTGTACACTAACCTTCCGGATTGATCATCATCCTCATGATGATCCTACGGTTAGGAGCATTTTATGAGTTAATAATGAAAATTCTTGTCTTAAATTTTCAACTCTTGAAAATAAGAATTATCATTACCATTAACTCAAGGGATGTATCACAGACACTATATATATATATATGATAGAAAATAATTTATTTTATTATTTATAATCAAAATTATAATTTTATCCTTAGAAGTGTATGACAAGTGTCAGCCAATTCTGACTTCTAGGGCACACATATCTAATAGCATACCCAAAGACCAAGCTCCCATAGTCCAATATCCAAAAAGTTGAGCCCTTAAAGGCTAAACTCCTAAAGACTAGATCTAGGCTGACCATCTCCATATCAGCCAGGCACCGACCAGATCCAAGCCAAGTAGTCCAAATCAATGATCTCCAGACTGGCCAAATGCTATTCGGATCCGACCATTTTTAAATTGGCTAGATGCTGATCGAATCTGACCATCTCCAAATCAGCCAAACACCAATTGGATCTGATCATCTTCAGATCGGTCCAGATACCAACCAGAATAGGATAATATTTTATACTACTCTAACTATTTTCTTTCAAAATCTGATCTAATTTAGACATCGGAGGATTTGATCGAAGCTAAGCCGACGAGCTTTTTTCTTCTTTCTTATGTGTACAGATCCACAGCCCTCCAAGAAAGATTAGTGCTCTATATCTTCCACTACCATGAGTCGAGTGGCTCAATCAACGCCTTCCAGGCTATCTTAGTTGGGCTGGATGTTGGCAGCAATAGAAGCTATCTATCATTCCAATCACATCCCCCCTTCCTCTTATGAACCCAAACAAATACGGGATTGCTTGTCTCTCCTCCAATATCAACCAGTCTGGCCAATGTCTTTTATTGGTTGGTAGTTCACCTAATCTCCGCAGCATCATGTTTAATTGTTGCTGAACAAAGTAGTTACCACCTTGCCGCTTAGTCATCCAATTACCCTAACTAGTATTTCAGCTACAGCTTTTTACATGGTATCACTAGGAAACAAAACAGCAAATTTAAACCCATGGGTGCTAGTGAGCTGGGTCTAGTCTAGTCCTGGCTTAAACCTTGTTTAACTGAATTGAATCTACTTTGTTCCCTGGTTTGATTATGTCCAATTTTATCGGCTTGGTCCGGATAATTGAAGCGTTAACTGATTCTTATATGTTAAAATTGGATCCAATCATATCTAATGCGGTTAGACCTTAAAAAATATATGTATAAATATAAAATTTTCAGCAAAGATCCGGCAAGGACTCGGCATATGTGATACTTTGTCAACTTCCCAAGCAAAAAACGAAGAGGCAGTAACGTTGGTCGACTTTTCCGAACAAGGGGTTGTGTCCACCCCGATAGAATCGACCGGATGTTGGAATTTCTTTGGATCGTGATGTGCCGCAGCGGAGCAAAGAACCGTGCAAGGAGGAGGCCTACGACATCCAATTCTGCCTCACCAAGAACAACTTCCCCCCAAGCGCTATGGAGATTGAGAATGGCCTTTGGGTGGGTGTAGGAGAATACTTTTCATATGCGCATAGTTTCTCTTCTATGCACATAATGCATCGCATTATCCATCACTCGCATGATAGATGATTGTATATGATCCAATGCGACATATATTATATAGTATGTATCTGTATATGATCATTTACCATACGATGAATGATGCATACGATGCACCGCATCATGAGGCATGCTCTCTTTACAGATACCTTGAGACCTGCTTGGCATTGTTGTGTTTTTGTTTCCTTTTGAATTGGTCAAATACCAAATGGACTCTTATTGTGCTATAGAAGCCAAGGAAGCTACAGCATGCCTCACGTTTGCTTTGGCTAATATAAAATTTAGAAAATGCTCGGCCATCCTTTTCTTTTAGCTCCACCTTCCAATCTTGAAATACACAGAGTCTCTCTTGAGCCTCAAATGTTCTATTCATTACTTTCCACCCATCTTATATGATTTCACCATTACATGAGAATGATCTCATCATCCAACAGGGCGATGTTGCTTACCAAATGAAGAAGCCAAGTATAAATGTAGTGACATCAATTCCCCAATTTTATTATTACGAGTGCAGAATGTTATCGAAATGGACAAAAATGGTACAAGACCAGCCTGACATCAGAACCACCACCCAACTAATTTTTGCCGTCGATGTCAATAAGGTGGTTGGCAGCCCTTCTCATGGCCGTCCTCGTAGCGTTGCACCCAAAGAAACCAAGGACAGAAAAAAGAAAAAAAGGCTATGCCGTGAGCACCCATATCTCCACCTGAGAGCACGTGTTCTTCCCATCCTTGTTGCAAGAAAAAAGGCCAAAGTTTCCAACAATTGGAATTAAAATGAAAGCATGATTGGTGTCTCTAATTTATTATGTAAGTATGAAGACAAGCATTAAACTGTTACAAATCAAATCAAACCTAAGTTGCTAACATTCTCAGTATGTCTAATTTATGATGGAGGATATTACATTAACGAAGGCAGGCAATATGCAGTTAGAAATCAAATTATCAACTAAATTTCAAATTTTAGCAAACCAAAATCAGGGAGGAGAAAAAAAAAGACTTAACTTCTGTTATCTTACAAATTTGTTATTGCCACTGATATATAGCTACATATATATAAACAAGATGACTAACTCTCTATAATATTTACCTCCAGAACAAAGAGATTACAAACATTTTTTTTCTTTTTGTTTTTTTTTTTTTTGCAATCTGTAGTGGCTCATACTTCTTCTCACCTCCGGATTCAGCTCCCATGGTCTGCTCAATGTCTAATAAAGACTAGAAAGCTACAAACCATAGTGGAATTCTTGGAGGATGATATCTTATCTTCAATGAAGTGATTTCCTCTTGGAAGAACCAGTCTTCTGAATCAAGAACAGCTTCTTCAACACCTTCAGCATCAAAAGCAAGCTCGGCCTTCTATGGTGAATTATGCTGCCACTCTTCGATGCGCCGAACGCCTGAATGCAGGGTAGATCCACCATGCCATGCCTCCTCGAATCCGTTTCGCTTCCAGTCATCGATGATGAGTTAGAACTCGCATCCCCGTTCGCTGCATCCACCTTTCGATCGCAAGACATCCGGCGTAGTTCTTCATTGAAATCCTCCCACAGCATGTCCATCCTCTCTTCATCACTGAGAAACCGGTCCCCGCCATCCAAACGGAGTGCCGACGAGGCCAACTCCAGTGCGTCGGCGATCTTTGCAGCTTCTTCAGGTGAAGAGAAGCTTCTCCGGTGATGATGGTCGGTCTCTTGGCTGGCGATGGAGGAGACGAACCACAGAGGGAAGGGGAGCTGGCAGAGGGGCTCCTGTTCTACTGGAATGGTAGGGAAGCTGAACTCATCCATGTCTCTCTTCCCCCTTCTAAGCCTGTGTTCTCCTGAGGAATTGAACTGGATCTCTAATGAGGTGCATCATTAGCTCTAACTAAAGGGTGGAAAGAAGTGGGCGTCGAAAAGTCTATTCGTTGTCCATGTGATCCTTTTCACAAGGTTGAGACATCTCATCCACCGCCGGAGTCTCTCCCTGTTCTCTTCCTGGGTGCGTTTGGTTTTGGCGGGACCCGCGGGGAAGGAAGGGATCGTTGGCCAGTGAATCCACCCAACACAAGGGGGAGCGGCTGGTGGTGGAGGAAAAAGGTGCTTAAATGGTTTGGTCTTTAATTTAATGATGTCCAAAACCTTAGTGCTTGTTATGAATTCCAATAGAAAGCAGAGGGAAGGGAGCACCGTGAACTTAAAGAGTAAGAACTTTAATGCCACTGTAGCTTTGCTTTAAATGTTTGGTGGAGTTACAATTAATCATGCACACTTTAGTGGCCCATATCTCATGCTTTTGGTCATGTGCTTTTCATCAAACAGCCGAGACTCGAGACTTGATGCACGAATATGGTGTTTGGTCTTACGGACGCAAGTTTAGCAGTGTATTAAACACATATTTGTGCTCCACATTAGGCACCAATCAGAACTTAATTATGCTTAAAGAATGACTAGAAAAAAATAAAGATGATAACAGTGGATTGGGCAGCTAAGGTTTGGGGGGGAGGAATAGGATCCATACATTTGATTGGAACAGGAATGGTTGCAACTATAGGAGTAGTTCTTTCATAAATTATCCTTGTTTTGTTTGGTTATTCTTTATAAAATAACTCTAGGTCAAGAAAACTTTTGTTAATAATAATAATAATAATAAAAAAGGCAGCCACAAGTCAGAACTTTATGATAAAAATAGTTTTCATTTTAAAATAACTTACATCCAGCTAATTTGATAGGAATAATATCTTCCTTGCTTATATCTAATTTTAGAATTTGTTTGACAAATATAATACCTTTTCTCCATGCTTTATGCATAGTTTATGCTTGAACCAAATGCTATATCGATAGAGCTACTACTAAGTTCCGGGACCAAGTTGTGCCAGGTGATGTTTGGGCAAATGTCTCCTCTCCATACAATAGATTTCACTTTTGAGATTGCTTCATACGATGCAATCTTATTTGTCGATGCATATTATTAAGGAATAATAGCTCTAAATCGGACAGGCTAAGGATTCATGTGGTGTTAATATATGCTTGGTCTCATCCATCTAAATGTTCAGATTTTTTGATAGGATCTTAGCATGGCATCAAGGCCTACAATCCTTCTTTGGTTATTGAAACCTCTATGCTCCCACTTAAGTCTTTCGTTTTACTTTTCATCCCTTAGGCTAGTACGTAAGATGAGGTATGTGCTTATATACTCTTGAGTCCATTCATCTGAATGCATGAATTTTTAGATAGAATCCTAATGCACATCTCCCTAATTTTCTATGTTTTATGAGAAAGCTACATAAGTGTAACTAATCCATAAACAAAATATTTTTTGACCTATTATCTCTCTATACGAACTAGGAACTTGAATCTAAAACAAGCATCCATACAATCTATTATGCATTATATGTGTGCGATACTACTAATACTATATATTATAAAAGTATATTTATCAGGTTATGTAATTATTAAAAAATGTTTTAGTTAAAATTGGGGAATTGCAGCCATTCATACTTTATGTTCTATATATGCACGGTACAAGTTTGGTTTCACTGAGTGGCTGAAGTAGCAAGTGGCTACTCCAGGAGAAGTGAGTTTTGCTGAAGTTAGAGGTATTTAGTTTATTTGGAAAGTGGATTATGAAAAATTGTAGTCTTGAAACTTTTGATATTTGGTTGTTAGAAAGTGGCTAAAATATGAACCAGCTTACAATCAATTCAATTGTTTGCTTATATTTGAATTCTTGGGATCCAATCACCTCTAAAGTCACTGTTAAAGTTATCCCCTAGCTTGTGATTTATTTTAATGATATATCCTTACCATGTATAATAATATTAAAAGGAAACCCTGAGATCCTATCCTGCCCGTAGCTCCTCCACCCTCGGTCCACACCAAACCCATCCCCACCCCCCCCTCCTCCGAATGCATGCTTGCGGTCCCTCCACCTTTGATGGCCCATAAAGAAAAATTTTTGAAAAAAATCTTATTTAATTATAAACTTGATAAAATTAAAATAATTTTAATATTTACATATTTACCACATCAATTATGTACGTTAGTATTCCAACCGGTTAAAATACGAATGATCCATGTTTAATTAGACGGTCAAAAATATATAAATAATAAAAAAATTAAGATATTTTTTAAAATATCATGACAAAATCCTATAATCCATTATACATTAATTTTTTTTGACCAATGTACTTAGTGGCGTGCCACTTACTGCCTCACAGTCTCATTTTCTTGGCTCTCCCGCTCCTCGATTCCTTTGTGAAAGCAAGTCATTGGTGATCATAAAGTACAGGGCCTAGAAAGTCTATCTGACAAGAATGCGAGGTAAATCTCGCCATAATGCAAGGAGCATACATTGTTCTAAGCAAAAATGATTAACAGCTGTTGCATCTAATCAGATTGGAATATATAGTTCTGAAGTATCTCTCAGATTACATTCCAATCGGACTCGGGAAGAAAGAGACAACTTGGACCAGATACATTTGATCCTGGTGGATTTTATCCTGAACAACAATATGATATTTTAATTGGATATAGACATGCAGTTGGATTAGTGGCTAAACAATGCTTTGGTATAGTTTAATACTGAAGAGAAGCAGGCTCCTCTCTTCCCCAATCCTGAATGAAATGTCATTATCGATGCGTTCATTTCACTTTGTTTTGAAGTAATACTTATTGTCAGTTGGAGCAGTGCTAGCATATATTTAATGTAACCAAAGCCGACCAAAAATAACCAAATCCAATTTCTAAAATGTGAATCTATATGTCAGGTCTAACACAAACCATAAACTTGATGTAATTTGAAATTTCAAACAGATCTTCCAATTTTCATCCAAATCCATTAGCAAAACCAATGTAACTTAAGTCTCCCAACTAACCAAAATTGAAGTAAATTATAAGCAAGGGTATAGATTCTTGAGGCCACAAGGATCCAGAGGCAGGTAGGTAAACTAATTGTGGATATCTTCCTAGATATGTTTCTTCTAAGGCTTGTTTAGAAATGAATTGTGATGTTTGTCCTTCCTGCAAGGTGAAAATTTTGTTGTGGTTATCTTGTCCATTCACCATATGAAAAGCATTTTTTGTCTTAACAATACTTTTGCGGGGTGGTTATCTAATTGATGATGTGATACTTTTCTAGTTCCGGAAAATTCCACTTGAATTTATGTACATTTTTCTACAAATTTGAACAGCCTACTTCTGTTTTGGTAGGCTTCACTGCTGGCAGTGTGAGAATCATATGAATAGCATATATACCATTACATTTATATTAATCCGACCAATGAGTGGTGCATTACTGTATTAGTGTCAGATCGGCAGCACACCGTTCTCTTGCTTGAATCTATAACCCATTTGGAAGATCAAATTCTTACCAACAAAAACTAGAAGATCAAATCTCTGACCTTTTGTTAAAAAAGTGGAGAGCAAGATCTACACAAGCATTCAGAAAGAAATGTCCTCCATGCTAAAGATGTAACACATAGGAAATTTAGGCTTCCAAGCTTCAATATTAGATGTAAGACTTATCCTCTTTATTAAAGATGTAAGACTTATTAAAAAATATTTTTATTAATATACAGTTTCCTTCCAACATGATCTCCGAGCTATGGGGAGAATAGAGACGTCTACTTTCCATCCAAATACAGCCAAAATATTGGAATATCATAGTGGGGATTGTGTGCTGGACATTATGGAAGAAAAGAATATTTTATTTTGAAGCCCACCTTCGGAATGCCATCTACAGTCGCTCTATTTCCTTCTTACGGGAACGGATGTTATGTTGGTCGGACGAACATAAATGCAACTTTCAAACCATACTAACGAAGCTGCAAAACGAAGCAAACAGCTAAAAGAAAGCTTCGTAGTGCGTTTACGTATCACTATCGTACGGTAATGTACCGAAAAGATTGAGCTCAGAACCCAACAATCCATCAAGCACGTAAATATCATATCACAATAAAATTTTGGATGGATCTCCCTCTCATTTTTATTAAAAAAAGAATCTTATATGTATGTATATATATATATATATATTTCAAGTGAAACCTCTTCGTAGCTAAGACCTCTGCCGTATATAGAAGGCTCATTAGTACGGTAATATTCAGCTAACTAAGTAGAGTCTCCGAATCCCCTTCCATGCCGGATGCCCATCCAAGAGCGCATGCATTTATCCTGGTTGGGGCCTCCCAACCACCAGAAAGGCCGGATTCATCTCGACCATGGATGGTGTGCCCCAATCCATGCAAGAGCTTAATTATTTGGCTGATCGAATCAAATCAAACCTGTTTCGGTGCCCGAACCCGACTTACTCCTGCCCGCTACCCGTTTACTCCAGAAGCTTCTTGAGAGTTCCAGGGCCTCGCGGTGTCGTCTAGTGGAGGGTTTGGGAGCTAGGGTTCCTCGTCGAAGGTGAAAGGCGGTGTCGCTCGGTTGCCGTTGTCCGGTCTCCATTACCGCTCTTCGATTGGTCTCCGGTCCATCCTCCATGCTCTCTGTCGCAAAGTCTTCTCTGTCTCATCGGAGGAGGAAGGGAGAAAGAACCTAATCGTGGTCTTCGACGAGGTTAGCTCTCGATTTCTCCTGATCTTGACAGTTTTCCTCTAGTCATGCCTCTTCAGATCTGCTGGATATTGTGTTTTTTATCGGATTTTATATGCAAAGATAAATTAGATGCAGTAATCGTTTGTTTACTTGCGGAAATATAAAGAACCATGGGTGTTTGGGATGTTTATCTTGTTCGATCTTGAGGATGCACATCGAGGATGTCGAAGCTCTAGGGTGGGATTTATTTTGGTGGATCCGTAATCTTGGCCAGTTTTCTTGATCTGGAACTTACCTGGAGCTCCGTCGTGCAGGTAGGAGATGAATCGACCGCATGGCTGATCGGGGGAAATGGACGACGTGAGGGGCGGCGGAGGATCCGAAGGTGACGGTGGTGGCGCTGCCAGAGTTGCCCCGGGGGCAGTCGGATGGGTGCGTACAGGCATGTCAGTGGACAATATCAAGGGTTTGGTTCCGTTTTTTGAAGCGGGGACAATTGAGTAGCTGTTGATGCTTTAAGATTTGCGCTGCGGAAACAATTGTTGTGATCGCCGGTGACCGGCTGGTCGGTGGCGAGCGGTGATGAAGGGGTTGATGGCGAGCAACCCAAGCAATGACCCGGGGAGCTCACGGGAGGTCTTAACCAAGGAAATGGGTGGAGGAGGGCGCTCTTTGGGCGCTCGATGTGGGTTTCATCGAAGCCATCTTCGGGAGAGATCGAAAAACTACGGTAGTGGTTTTCGGAGGTGGCCAGACTCTCGGAGGAGGCCATCCGGACGGAGGAGGAGAGTGGAGAGTTGAAGGGCATGCGTGGTGGTGGCGAAATCCCTTAGTGACCGGAGGGAGGCGGTGGAGCGAGAACTCAAGCTTCGTACGAGATTGAAGGGAGAAGTTCGGGCATTCAGCATGGAGCGGGGCTTCGTGATGGTTCGATTTTCTGATCTCAATGAAAGGGATTGTGTGCTTGGGCGGCCGGCCATGGGCCGCCGATGCTGGCGAAGCATGGTGCCCATGTTTTTATCTTGGTGATGGAGCGATCCGCTTTGCCCTGATTTGGGTGTGTTTGCTGCATCTTCCGATGGAGCTATGGGAGGAGGTGATCCGGTGTGTCCTTGATCTCGCTGGCGAGTTCATAGCGGTGGACGCGTGCCTAGTGGAGCTGAGGAGAATCGGCTTTGTGCAGGTGTGCGTGCCATTGGATCTCGCTCGGTCGTTGCGGTCGGGAGTCCTCATCGATTGGCCCGACGGCCTTAGTTGGCAGCGCTTTGTGTGGAAAAATGCCGATGGAGTCTGTATCCGATGCGGACTCTACAGTGGCGTGCTCGGTGGAGGTTGATGTGGGGCAGCCTCCACGGTCGGAGGATGTGGTGGTCCAAATGGAGGAAGGGCCCCGAATGGGGCCATGGCTCATCGTTGGTGTTGAGACGGGAGGTGGGGGCTGAACTAGGAAGGAGGGGGATTGTACCTTGTCGGCCCCCTAACTCAGTTCTTAAGCCAAGTCAATCCGGCAAGGAGTCGAGTCAGATCGGTTATGGAGGGGATGGATGGATGAAGCCCTTTCGGATTGCATAGCAGAGATCTTCTTTTGGAACGATGACAGGATCGAAGGTTGAGAGCATAGAAGGGCATGCAAGTGCGGAGATCTTTATGGCCGGGCCTGCCAATAGATTTGGCCCGCTTGTGTCTGATAAGGTGGGGTGCGTGGGTAGCCCATTCGCGGGCATGGTGGATCAAGCAGGGCTGTCGAGCTCACGGACTGCGGTGGACGGGACGAATACGAGATCTCACAAGCACGCATGACCCAGTGATCTGGATGGAGGCCATGCTCTGTAGAAGGCTAGGGTGAAAATTCTTTTGGGAGCCGAAAAAAAGGCTCAATCAAGCCTAATAGGTCCAAGGGCAAGGCTCTGGCATGTCAGATAGATCTGATGTCTCATCCATCGTCCAGGGAGGCAATGGGGTTTTTCTTATGTCGATTGGAATCCTAAGGGAGGGGGACTTGGCCATGGATCTGCTGAGGATCTATTGACCATTCATGGTGCAATACCCTAGTAGGGGGGCACTAAGCACTACAAAAGAATTTAGGTCATGAGGGGCCCATGGCGGTGGGTTCGGACCTAAATCATAAGGGGGTGATTGACATTCTGAGGGCTATTCAGGAGATGAAGGGGATATTGGAGGTTGTGGACTCGATGGACATAGGGGTGGGAATTTTTTTGATGGAGGGTGGTTCAGGTGAGAGAACCTCCATCACAAGCTAGCTCGATGAAGATTTTGATCTGGAATATTCAGAGGATGGGGAAGCCTTCCTTCCATTTGACGTTCGGAAGGGTCATCCAGCAGTATCACCTGGATATCTATGGCCTGCTCAAGATTCTATTTTTTAGGATGAGTCTTGCCTGGATGAGGCATCGGATTCTGTATGTGTGGAGTTCCTACATGATGGAGTCTGGGGTCTCTTAGGGGAGATTATGGTTCTCTAGCATCGTGGCTTGGTCAGAATGGATATATTTCACAAATGTGAGTAACAGGTAGATTTGATTATTTTTGAGCAAATTGGTAGCCCTTGGCTCTTCTTTAGCATTTATGCAAGCACCGAGTATAGGGAGCGAAGGATGCTTTGGTTTGAGATCTCCTAGTTGCTTGTGCAAGGCCTTTCGTTTTTTGTTGCGGGAGATATTAACTGCATTGTTGGATCATATGAGAAGATGAGAGGTAAGCAGTATGTTGATAGCATTGATTCTAGAGAGTTTAAGAATTTCATTGGCAATTGGCCTCATTGACTTTGGCTATGCTGGGATTGGGTTCATCTGGTGCAACAATCATCTTGGAGCAGTTAGGGTTTGGGAGAAGATTGATTGAGCGATGGCCAATGCCATTTGGCTTCAGCATTTTTCAGGGCATCATGTGTAGCACCTTCCTAGGATTGTCTCGAATCACTACTCAGTGCTAATTTCGATGCATGGTTTTCGTTTCCCCAGGGGCTCATTCAAGTTTGAGAAGCTTTGGACTTTCTACTCGAGAGCTTGGGACTTTGTCAAGGATGTGTGGTGGATGTCGATTCGGGGTAATGCGAGATATCGAATGACTAGGAGATTAGAGTTGGCATGGCGCAGGCTCATTCGGTGGAGTCATCTGGAGGTTGGTGATATATCTAGAAGGATCGAGGAGGTGGAGACGGACATCTTGGAGTTGCAGCTAAGAGAAGACTAAGTAAAAGGTCTTCAGGAGCATGACCTGAGCTTGCTCCGGCACAGACTATCTACTCACCATTCTCTTTTGACCAGAGCTTGCTTTAGCACATGCTGTCTATCCATCACTCTTTTAAGGCAGCAGAAGATGTTGTATAGGCAAAGGTTCAGGGTTTAGTAGGTTAGAGAGGGTGATCGGAATACTAGATTTTTTTCGTCAGTCAATGATGACCCGGAGGGTGGTTAATCGCATCACATAGCTGAGGAGGATGGTAGAATGGTGAAAGAGGGAGAAGAGATCAAGCGACGAATCTTTCAGTTCTTCAAATCTCATTGGACCACTATCCTTGGTGGTAGGGATCCCCCTCCGGGGTCATGGCCGTCAAAGTGGATCTCTGATCAAGAGAATGAGGTCTTAGCTCATCCGATGTCTACTGAGGAGGTGCGGGGCCCCGTTGATCTCTAGGGCAATATAAAGTCCTGATGGTTTTTCATCGTTCTTCTTTAGGCAGTACTCCTATTATTGGGGTGGAGGTTGTCGAGACAGTGTAGGTGGTGTTTGTGTTTAGAGGTATTTCAATAAACTAGAAGAAGATGCTGATTACTCTCGTTCCAAAGAAATTTGATGCGTCTACTCCGAGTCACTTTAGGCCCATCAGCTTATGCACAATGCTCTACAAGATGTGTGTAAAGATCCTGGTCAGGCGTTTAAAGTCAGTGATCCCTCATTTGATCAGTTTGGAGCAAGGCATTTTTGTCAAAGGGTGTTGCATCATTGATAATGTCTTGCTAGTTTAGGAGTTCATGCATGATTTACAACGTGCTTCCACCCATCGTAGTTTGATGGTAATCAAGATGGACATGGAGTGCCTATGATCGGATGAGCTGGTCATTCTTATGCTGGATATTTCTCGACCTTGGATTCTGTGATACATGGATTTCATGGATTATAAACTATGTGGAGATCTCAAGTTTTACCATCTTGACAATAGTGCTCCAATGAACTCCTTTCAGTTGATAGGAAGCCTTCGCTAAGGGTGCCCTCTCTCTTCCTATTTGTTTATTTTATGTGTGGATGCCTTCTTTTGCTCTTTGAGAGGCGATTCGGAGGGCTAAGCTTGAGCCCTATTGGCCCGCCCTTGGGAGGCTACCTCTATCATACCTCTTTTTTGCAGATGATTACTTGCTCATTGGTCGCGTCTTGCCTCAAAATATGAGGTGCTTTGTAATCATTGTGGAGGCCTATTATAGGGCATCTGGATAATTGGTGAACATTCAAAAGTCAACCATTATCTTCAGTTTGAGATCTTAGCCTCGGATGAAGCAGACGATTTGTGAGAGACTGGGGATCTCAGAGCAGATGGGGCCTCTCATCTATTTGAGGGTTCCCATCATAGGGTGGAGACTCGGGAGGACTGAGTGTAGGCCATTAGAGCTGAGAATTTGGGAGCATCTTGATGATTAGCGGGCCAATATTTTTTCTATGATGGGAAGGACTATGTTGGTTAAATCGATACTGAGCTCTATTTCGATCTATCTTATGGCGAATACTGTGGTATCTTGCTCTGTACTCAGGAGTTTGGATCAACTGTTCTAGAATTTCTTATGGGATCAGCATCAGGAAGGCAGGGGTGTCCATATGCTATCCTGAAAAGTGGTGTGCCAGCCAGTGCATGATGAGGGCCTCGGGATTCAGTCCCTTTTGGTGAGGAGGGGGGTCGTGCTCTCTAGACACTGCTAGATTTCTTACGCAACTTGAGTGTTTGTGGAGTTGTGTGATGAGGGCTCGATACGGCGACTACAGCTAGGGGCCTCAAGCTATCTTGAGTTAGCATGGTTGTTCTTTTGTTTGGAGAGAGATTTGCACCCATGATCCTGCGGTTGTGGCTCAGGTCAAGTAGTTGATTGATGATGCTACCTCGATTGATGTCAGTTAGAAAATTTGGATATCCAGTTTATCAATCTCTCAATGGCCAACCATTATCAGTTTCAAGGTGGACGATCATCTACGGATTTACGACTTGATTGATGATGAGGGCAGGTGCTGGAGGGGGTAGTTGGTTATCCATCTTTTTGGGGAGCAGCTCATTGAGAGGATTCTCATCATCTCAATTCCTGTCCATCGGAGTCATGATGTAAGGGTGTGGGGGCGGTCATGCCGACCTACAATGCTGATTAGCAATCTTGCCGATATGTACAAACTTAGGCCACAGAGGATGATCAATGCGGTGTGGATTTGGAGGATTCGGGCTCACCTTAGGGTCAAACTCTTTCTTTGAAAAGTCGCATGGGATAGACTTTCAATGCATACTCTTCTCAGAGAAAGGGGAATGGATATCCTGCCCGACTGCCCTATCTACGATTTGGAGGAGGATTCGGGCCCATCTTAGGGTCAAACTTTTTCTCTGAAAAGTCACATGGGATTAACTTTCAATGCATACTCTTCTCAGAGAAAGAGGGATGGATATCTTGGCTGACTGCCCTATCTGTGGTTTGGAGGAGTGTGTAGAGTATGCCCTCCTTCGTTGTCCCAGGGTTGATTTGATCTGGAGGATGGCATGCAGTCGGTCGTGGGGTGTGAGTACTGACCCTTGGCACCAACATTTTTTAGAGGCTATTTGATGGAGCATTGGTGAGGGGCCATCTGAAGCTTATCGAATGGTTTATATTGCCTACCATATCTGGCTATCCAGGAATCGTCTTATTTTTTCTGCCGAGATTGTGCCAGTTAGGTGCGCAATGGAGAGAGCGAGCTGCTTAGCTTCAGAGTATAGTCATTTCGACTTTGCTGGTCCGACCTTAGCCGACCCGAGTTCCTGGAGTTTTTTGGCTGCGCTTGCAGTGTTACAGAGGATCTTATTCATTTCTTGGGAGCTCCCACCCTTCGGGTTTATTAAGGTTAACTTTGATCGTAGTGTTAGGGATGGTAAAGATGGTTCGAGATTTGTCATTCGGGATCTAGACTCGAGGATGCTGGCTATGGGAGGCTTACCATTTTTTGAGGTGTTTGTGTTGGGTGCAGAATTTTGTGCAGCATGAGTTGGTATCATCTGTATGATTCAAAAGTTGCGGGCACAGAGGATCATCATTGAGAGGAATTCTCTGACGTATCAGCTGGATCCAGGAAGGGACCATGCACCGCGATGCCCATCTTCTCCTAGGTGACATCTGGATGGCTATTAGAGGATGCACTATAGTGTCATACTAGTATGTATTTCGGAAAGCCAATAGTACAGCAGACTGGATGGCTTTTCTTATTGCTGAGTATTAGGGATAAACTCCGCTCCCATCGAAGTTCAGTCTGATGCTTAGCTTAATGTGACTGGTAATCACGGAAGAGCTTCAATTTGAAATTTTTTCTCCAGCAGTCGAATCTCGGTCGAATTTTTTCAGCAGTCGAATTTCTCCAGCGGTCGAATTCCTTCCAGACTTTCTCCAATAGTCGAATTTCAGTCGATCTCTTTTCGAACCTCTCCTTTAGTCGGATTCTTACTGGAGCCGAACTCATTTCAGACTTCTCCTTTTGTCGGATTCTTTCAGGAGTCGAACTCTTTTTGAATTCCTCCTTCAGTCGGATTTCTATAGGAGTCGAACTTCTTTCGGACTTCTCCTATAGTCGAATTTCTATAGGAGCTGAACTTCTTCCGGACTTCTTCTTCAATCAAACTTCATCTGGATTCCTTCGGCGGATTACTTTCAGATTTCAAGTAATATTTCTTACAGATGATCTCCTCTAACCGTATTCTCTTTAAGAGTTCGAACTTCTCTGAAATTGATATATGTCAAAGTTTTTCATCAACCACCGTCTGCTTCCTTCGAACTTTGACTATTAAATCTCAACGAACAGACGATCTCATTGTCGGACGGTTACGACTGTCATTTATCAGTCTGCTACAAGCAACCCTACTATCAGACGGTTATAATAGGTTCTGTCTATAAAAAGAGATTCTTCAGATATGTTTTTTCTAAGTTTTCTTTTTCTTTTCAAAATTCTGCTGAGTTTTTTCCTGAGCACTTCATTTCTATTGGTCAGAAGAGCTGATTTGATCGTTGGAAAGTTCTGTTGAAGCCACCATCATTGATTTTGGATGAGATTTTGTTTTGCAGATCACCGACGGCGATCTCTTCTTCCTCAATTTCAGTTCGATCCGACGTCGATCAAATTCTGCACCAACACTGAGTATATTGGAGACTGAAGATGACATCAGAGAGATGACTATCCTTGGATTTGGACTGCTTTTGCACTATACTAGTTTGACCGTCGGCAAAAAAAAATGTCAACTACTGCCACTACTAAACTCTCTTTTGAAATCCGGCGAATTTTATGGTTTGAATGGTGCAAGCTTTGCCAAAGATTTAATCTTTGGATGCTGGACAGATGGCAGTTGAATTTGGAATAATTTTTTATTTGTGCTCTTTTGTTCGCCTAAGATGGTTCCCATATGCGTTCGGGTTCGAGTTGTATCTTATGTGCGGAAGAATGGATGGTTTTTGTTTTTTTGGCATCAATCGTTGCATCGTGCCATGCATGAATTCAAAGCATTCTTATCTGATATTGTACAATTCGATAATTGACATCCCAAAGATAAAATCGGAACCCAGATGGTTTACACGTCGTTGATCTATCTAGTTAGATTAGTTCCAGCAAGTAGGAGGAAAACGGTTTGGAAAGAATTCGCATAGAATTCATCGATGTGGATTGCACTTTTGCAGCCTTTGCACGGTGGTCATGCTGGACTTCATCAGATCCTTTTAGCCAAGTAATCCTGCTCCTCAATTAATTTGAGAAGTAATTTTCTCTTAGAAAAAAAAAATCAAAAAATGGGATAATTCTTACCTCCTCCAATGCCACAAGTAGTCAGTAAATGTGACCGTGTCTCCCATGATCTCTTGATCCCTATCAATTTAAAATAAATATATTTATGAGAAGCAGAAAATAAAATATCTAAAAACTTAGATGAAATATCTGTTATAGTCGATGCATGCAGTGTAATTAATTATATATGTCATCATTTACCCTGCAGCACTATTAGCTAACGTATGGTACCGAGGAGATACCAAATTTTTGACACATCATCTTTTCTCTTTTGCCGGATGAGAATGAAGCCTTATAACTAGGGCGATAAATAATGAAGACTATTTCTTAAGCACGGTTTGCTTGCGTGAGTCTTGGTTTCAAGCTTCTCTTTCTGTGGACTGATATGGGCTTTAGTAGCCAATATATTTAAATATTAAAATAAAATTTATTTTTTTATGAGAAATATTTGATAATATCTAACATTACTTTTGAACCTTTTATCTAGTTTTTTCTTGATTTTTTTATTTGAATCACCAAAAGCTTTGCTTTTGCAATTTACTGTTGATATGCAACCTTCACATTCTAATTTTAGAACTTATGATAGATGTTCAATTATTTTACCATACTAATATATTTTTAAATATTTTTTATTAAATTAATGTATATTTGAATTTATTTACTAAATTAATGTAAAAGCTAAAAATGTTATTTGGAATGACATTTTCTACTGAGAAAATATCACTCCAAATATCATTTTTTCAGCAGAGTCAGCAATCCTCTGCAGCCTACGTGAAATCCAACTGTAAAATAAATAAATAAATAAAAATATTATTTTGAATGGTGCTTTTGAAAGTCGGCATTTTAAATGACGTTTCTAAAATTCCTATTCGAAATGGTGCTTTTGAAAACACCATTTTAAATAGCGCTTACAGAGCTATTCATACCATTGTGCTTCCTTTTTGATGCTACTCCATCGGTGCTCCACCAGTTGTCTTCCAATCGGATGCCCTCCCCCATCCAACACTCGTTGATGCCCATCCCTCTAGTTAGCTTCTTTTTTTTTGCCTCCCGATTGACACCCACCTCCTCCCCCTTCTCCCCCATTTGATGCCCTATCGTCGTGCCCATCTTCCCCTTCCTCCCATTTGATGCCCTCCCATCGCGCCCCCTCCCTATCTCTTGTTCTCCTATTTTCATCCGATGCCTGCCTCATCTGCTCCCTCTTCCACTCGACACCTCCCTCCACCACTTTGTCTCCCCTCGCACCCCCCCCACCTTCTTTCTTCTTCTCCTATTACTCACTTTTTTTTTTGCTCTTCTTATTACTATTTATCTAAGATGCATTAGTAGTCCTTAACTTTGAACTGATTATCTTATCTTTTTTTCTTAATAAAAAATATTAATAAGATCATTCCTCATATCAGTGCTTAGTTTACTAATCTTATACCGATATAGCCTAAGATGATATCATGTATACCTGTGTACCATGTTAATCTCTGATTATTATTACAACTTTGCCGGGTTTGATACTGAGCACTAATATAATGGTTAATGAATAGCGATATGCAATACTACTCGATACTTTGGTAAATAGTTAATTTAAAAATTTTAAATATATTATATTGCATAAAATCATAGATTCATCTTTTGATTAATGTACATATTCTACGGCATCCGTATATTTATATATTTTTATACAGACGAAAGAATTATGTATATTAGTCAATTAACTATCCAGTTTAGATAGTTTAAAAATTATAATTAATTCTATAAATAATTATAGTAATTAAATGATATGTTGAGGGTTCAAGAAAAATTTTGGATAGTATTTTTTTTTAATTTTTCTTACATATTTTGAGTCGTGTAGGGAGAATTAAGAAAAATGCTATAAAAAATTTTTTCGGTCCATATTACGTATCGTTGGATTACTGTAATTGATTTATAAAATTAATATAATTCTTGAATAGGATAGGATCTTCTATACTTATTAGTTGATGATAAGATGTATTTATTATATAAATTATTTTATCAAAATAATTATTAATGTTAAATATTTTGATTTTGATATTATCATCAAATTTTTTAAGAAAATGATCAGTGTTTGAGTTCATCTACTATTATATTATGACCGTTGTTGATGCAAAATCTGATCGTCGTCGGAATCAGCTAGAGCAGAGATGGACGAGGTCGCCGTCGGAACCTACAAAATAAAGTTTTGTCTGGAGCCGGTGGGGGGTGGCTTCGGTAGGACCCTTCGACGATCAAGTTAGCTCTGACCAATAGGAATGGAGTACTCAAAAATGAGTTTCGCAGAGCTTAGAGAAGGAGAGGAGAGCTTAAGACTTAGAAATTAGAGATAGCATATCTGGAGGATCCTTTTTATAGGCGGAGTTTGATTGATGTTGGTGGCCATATTGTCTGACCATGGGCCACTCGGGGCCGCATGAAGTTCGGTACGGAGGGGAAGGCATCGTCAGGTGGATAGTGACGGTCATATTGACGGGTCGTGGGCTGCATGGGGCTGGTTACGAAGAGAGTGATGTCGTCAGTAGTGGTGGCTATGTCGTCCGATCGCGTCGCCTGTAGCAGACTAATGATGACCGTTCATCCAGATTTTATAGCCGTGGCTCTGAGAAAGTAGGCATTGATCGATGGATTTTGGTGTGTATCAATTTCAGAGGAGTTCGATCGAGGGAAAGCTCGAAAGGTGTTCGATCGGAGGAGCGCGGAGGAAGTTCGGCTCTCGTGGGAGTTTGACTGAAGCTCGACTGCTGAGGAGTTCGGCTAAGGCCCGACCGCTGAAAGTCCGAAGGAGCTCGGTCGCTGAGCAGTTCGGCTCTCGCAGGCATTTGGCTGGAAGAGCGTGGAGGGAGTTCGACTCTTGCGGGAATCCGACTGAAGCTCGACCACTAAGGAGTTCGACCGGCTGAAAGAGTTCGGCCAAGATCCGTCCGCTGAAGCTCTTCCGTGGCTATCGACTGCATTAAGCTGAGCATCGAACTAGACTTCGACAGGAGCGAGCGAGGTTTATCCCCAATAATAGTCCCTCCCACTTCCGAGTTCGAAACTCGAAGGAAGGGAGTGTAGAAAAGGAGACTGCCGAAGTCCTCTTCTGGGCTCCGTGCTGGTTCAGATTGAAACTTGGGGAAGATCTCATCTCCAGCCAAAGTTGATGTTAAAGTTGAAGCTCGGAGGAGATCTCCTCTCACATCGAGGTTGAAGTAGATCTCGTCTCCCGTGGTCAAGGTCGGAGGTTGAGCTCCTCGGGGGCGATATTGTCTCCAGCAGTCGAGGTTGCTTCGGGGGAGATCTAATCTCAGGGTGAGATTATCTCCAATCTTATCTCAGGCCGAGGTTGGCTCGAGTAACCTGGCCGAGGTTGTCTCCGATCTTATCTCTGATCGAGGTTGGCTCGGGCGCTCTGGTCGGGGTTGCCGCGGACCCTCGGGGGAGATTTGATCTCATGTGGTCGAGGTTGATGCGGACGCTCGGGGGAGATCTTATCTCCAGTCGAGGTTGATGGAGATCCTGTCTTCTGTAGACTTCAGAGCTCGGATTTAGACTTTGCTTGCGTTAGGACAAGATTCTCCTCCTATTCCTAATGGGCTGTGGGGGCACATAAGGACGTTGTTAGGGCCTCTTCCCCTATCTCGTCTAAGGTGAACGGGGCCTTCGACTTTGCTTATGTTAGGACGAGGTTCTCCTTCTGTTCCTAACGGGCTATGGGGGCACACAAGGGCCGTTGTCTGGGCCTCTCCTCCCATCTCGTCTAAAATGAATGAGGTCTTCAACTTTGCTCACGTTAGGATGAGGTCCTCCTATTCCTAATGGATTGCAGATGAGGTTCTTCGAAGCTAGGAAGAGATCTCATCTCTAGCCGAGGTTGGCTCGATCGCTCGGGAGAGATCTTATCTCTTACCGAGGTTGTCACGGTCGCTCGGAAGAGATCTTATCTCTAGCCGAGGTTGTCCATGATCGCTCGAGAGAGATCTTATCTCTGGCCGAGGTTATCGCGGTCGCTCGGAGAGATCTTATCTCTAGTTGAGGTTGACTCGATCACTCGATCGCTCGGGAGAGATCTTATCTCTAGCCAAGGTTGACTCGGTCGCTCGGAAGAGATCTATCTCTAGCCTGATCGCTCGAGAGATCTCTGGCCGAGGTGGCTCGGTCGCTCGAAGAGATCTTATCTCTGGTCGAGGTTGTCTACGGTCGCTTAGGAGAGATCTTATCTCTAGTCGAGGTTGGCTCTCTAGCCGAGGTTGTCACGGTCGCTTGAGAAGAGATCTTATCTCTAGCTGAGGTTGTCCACAGTCGCTCGGAGAGATCTTATCTTCGGCTGAGGTTGTCACGATCGCTCGAAGAGATCTAATCTCTGGTCGAGGTTGATCGATCGCTCAGGAGAGATCTTATCTCTAGTCGAGGTTGACTCGGTCGCTCGGAAGAGATCTTATCTCTAGCCGAGATTGTCCACAGTCGCTCGAAAGAGATCTTATCTCTGACCGAGGTTGACTCGATCGCTCGGAATAGATCTTATTTCTAGCCAAGGTTGTCCACGATCGCTCGATAAGAGATCTTATCTCTGGCCGAGGTTGTCGCGGTCGCTCGGAGAGATCTTATCTCTAATCGAGGTTGACTCGATCGCTCGAGAGAGATCTTATCTCTAGCTGAGGTTGTCCACGGTCACTCGGGAGAGATCTTATCTCTGGCCGAGGTTGGCTCGGTCGCTTGGGAGAGATCTTATCTCTAGCCGAGGTTGTCCAGGTCGCTCGGAAGAGATCTTATCTCTGGTCGAGGTTGACTCGATCGCTCGGAGAGATCTTATCTCTGGCCGAGGTTGACTCGGTCGCTCGGAAGAGATCTTATCTCTAGTCAAGATTATCACGGTCGCTCGAAAGAGATCTTATCTCTAGTCGAGATTATCCACGATCGCTCGGGAGAAATTTTATCTCTAGTCGAGGTTGTTGCGGTCACTCGAGAGAGATCTTATCTCTAGCTGAGGTTGACTCGATCACGTAGGAAAGATCTTATCTCTAGCTGAGGTTGACTTGATCGCTCAAGAGAGATTTTATCTCTAGTCGAGGTTGACTTAATCGTTTGGGAGAGATCTTATCTTTAGCCGAGGTTGTTCAAAGTCGCTCGGAAGAGATCTTATCTCTTTCCGAGGTTGGCTCAGTCGCTTGGGAGAGATCTTATCTCTAGCCGAGGTTGTCCACGATTGCTCGGAAGAGATCTTATCTCTAACCGAGGTTGACTCGATCACTCGAGAGAGATCTTGTCTCTAGCTGAGGTTGTCCATGGTCACTCGGAAGAGATCTTATCTCTCATCGAGGTTGGCTCGATCGCTCGAAAGAGATCTTATCTCTAACCGAGGTTGAAGGTCTTTGATTCGCTCGTGTTAGGATGAGGTTCTCCTTCTATTTCTAACACGACAACTATTGACTGCTTCTTCCCTATCATCGCATAGTTTTTGCATCCAAAAATAATATTATTAAAAGAAAAGAATTTTATTGAAAGAAAGTTACTAGCAGTGCATCTCCAAATTCTTTATGTTTCAGGATCGTGGTAGCGTTGTTCCTCCACGTTTCTTCAGGCGATAAGCTCCGGACTGGACGACCTCCTCTATCTTATGCTGGCCTCCTCAATTTGGAGCATGCTTCTCTTAGCTTTGATGCTGGGAGATGACGAATCACCGATGTACCAAGTTCCTCCTAAGGGTAATGTTGATGACGCCGTGAGGCGGCCGACCTCCTTTCATGCGGTTGAACTCCTTTCCTCCCTTTAGCGGTCGAGCTTTTTGTCGTTTCTGGTTACGGTGGTGTCCTTAGTCGATCTTCTACTGCTTCAGACTGGCATCGGAGGAATTTATCCAGTCGTTCCTTTCTGACGAGCTCCTCAATTTTGTCTCGGAGCTGAATGCATTTCTCAGTGTCGTGGCCATGGTCGCGATGGTAGAGGCAGTACCTACTTCTATTGCGCTTGTTTGGGGGAGACCATAATTCTTTCGATCCTGGTAGTTGGTTCTTAACTTCGATGAGAATTTGAGTTAGAAGAGCGTTGAGGGTGGCGTAGTCATGGAACCTTTCGGGAGGATTTTTTCGTGCCTTTCTGTCGGAGCTTTCTTGGTGGCGAGCTCGAAGAGTTCAGACTCGCCTGTGCCCGGAGTAAGTTCGTGAGCGCGGTCGAACTTTACTCGGCTCTCCATCGATGGTGGGTCTATTATACTCGTCTGCCAGTCGCTTCCTTAAGGCTTCTTCGTCTTTCAACTTGAAGGCTTCTTCCGCATAGGCATATCCCTCGGTCCGAGCCAGCAAATCGGTGAAGTCCTTAGGATACTTTTTTTTCAGAAAGAACAGCAAGTCATTCTTCTGAAGGCCGCCCTTGAGTACGGCCATCGCAACAGACTGGTCCAGGTTTCAGACCTCCAATGCCACGGCATTAAACCGAGTGACGTAAGCTCGGATGGATTCTTCTTACTTTTGCTTGACATTCATCAGAAAATCCGAACCTCGACGTGGACGTCGGCTGCTAATGAAATGAGCCACGAACTGCCGACTCATCTGGTCAAAAGAGAAGATCATACCTGACTTCAACATCGAGTATCAATTTTTTGCTGCTTTTTCTAAGGTAGATGGGAAGGCTCGGCACAGTATGACATCTGAAGCACCGTGGAGTAGCATCATGGTCCGGAAGGTCTCTAGATGATCAACTAGATCAGAAGTTCTGTCGTAGCTTTCGAACTGAGGAAGCTCGAAGTTCGGCGAGATGAGCTCTTGCATAATTTGAAGGAAGAAAGAAGGATTAGTGTAGACGTTGGCGTGATGAGCTGGGGCGACGTGGTCGAGCTCTTCAATCTGTCGGTCCATCTTCCGTAGTCTGTGATCAAGGACGTCGTCCTGGTTGTAGATCTTGGGAGACTTCCGACTACAAACGGAAAAGATCTCCTCCAGAGAAGAACCATGATCCGAACATGGATCTCCGACTCTCTATTTTTCTTTCCAAGGAGAGGTGGGTACGTCGGCTTGAGTACTCTTTCTTGGGGTTGGTTTTCGACATCCGAATGGTGGATTTTCTGATGGAGTCGCCGTCGGAGGCTGCTGCATGGCCCGCATTGCCTCCGTGAGGCCATGGACCTATCGGACAACCAGGTTGAACTGCTCCATATCCACCGCGGGTATAGGTGGAACCTGAGCTACCAGGACTGAAGCAGGAACAAACAGATCTGGACGGGATCGGGCCACGGAGGCTGTTGATCGTCGAGTCGAAGCTCTCCTGGAAGGCATTTTCTCATGGGAAAAAAACTCTATAGAGGAAGAAGAGAGATCTTCAAAGAGGGAAGAGAGATATCATTGTCGAGCACTCGTTTAAGAATAAAAAAATCTCGGAGGTTCGGACCCTTCCTTTAGCATTAATTTATTGACACAGAATCTGATCGTCACCAAAATCAGCTGGAGCGGAGGTGGACGAGATCGTCGTTGGGACCTGCAAAATAAAGTCCTGTCCGAAGTCGGTGGGGGTAGCTCCAGTAGGACCCTCCGACGATCAAGTCAGCTCTGGCCAACAGGAATGGTGTGCTCGAAAATGAGTTCCGCAGAGCTTAGAGAAGGAGAGGAGAGCTTAAAGCTTAGAGATAGCATATCTGGAGGATCCTTTTTATAGACGGAGCTTGATTGATATTGGTAGCCATATCGTCCGATCATGGGCTGCTCGGGACCGCATAAAGTTCGGTACGGAGGGAAAGGCATCGTCAGGCAGATAGTGATGGCCATATTGATGGGTCGTGGGCTGCATGGGACTGGTTACGAAGAGAGTGGTGTTGCCAGTAGCAGTGGCTATATCGTTCGATCGCATCGTCTGTGGCAGACTGATGATGATCATTCATCCAGATTTTATAGCCGTGGCTCTGAGAAAGCAGGCATTGATCGGTGGACTTCGGTATATATCAATTTCAGAGGAGTTCGGCCGAGGCGAAGCTCGGAAGGAGTTCGGCCGAAAGAGCGCGGAGGGAGTTTGGCTCTCGTGGGAGTCCGACTGAAGCTCGACTGCTGAGGAGTTCGGCTAAGGCCCGGCCGTTGGAAGTCCGAGGAAGCTCGACCGCTGAGCAGTTTGGCTTCCGCAGGCGTCTGGCTGGAAGAGCGCGGAGGAAGTTCGGCTCTTGCGAAAATCCGACTGAAGCTTGGCTGCTGAGGAGTTCGATCGGCTGAAGGAGTTCGGCCAAGATCCATCCGCTGAAGCTCTTCCATGGCTACCGGCTGCATTAAGCTGAGCATCGAATTGGACTTCGATAGGAGTGGGGTTTATCCCCAATAATAGTCCCCCCACTTTCGAGTTTGAAACTCAAAGAAATAAAGTACAGAAAAGGCAGGAGCGGGGTTTATCCCCAACAACAGTATAGTTAAAAAATGACGAAGATAGCATATAGTACAGTCAGCCTATAAGCCGGATGGTTAGGCTATCTTCATCATTATCACATCAAGAATTATTGGATCATTTATATGGTAGTATTTCTATAGATAGAAAAAATATGAAATTAAATTGAGATGGAGATCTCCTAATTTATTGGGATAGTTAATACAAAGCAAGTATATCTTAGTTCCAATTGATGACGATGAAGATGCTTAAGAAATGTTGATATTTTCTTTAAAATTTTTAGAATGCCAATATATTAAATTATGTATTGAAAAAGAAGATATACCTTCTAATAAAAATACTACTCAAATAATGGTATCGAGGTTTGAATATTTTAGTGGGCTTTTAACTCAAGAGGGCAATATTTCTGGATCTTTTTCGCCTTTTTTAAGTCTTATAGTGCGAATCATTGGTGTTGAGGCTGTATTTGTAGAACAATATTTTAATATTATTGGCTTTAGTTGTCCAATTATTTAAAGTCTTATGGTGACTTTTTCTATGATAGAAATAGTAGTAAGTGCAGAATACGACACTCAAATAGGAAATAATGATTAGATCAATATTGGAATACATTCTGATAATTGAGATTTTGAGTCAAATGAGAATGAGGCTGAAGAAGAATGACTTGATGAGGAGAGTAACAATGATAAAGATAAAAATAAAAATGATGATGAAGATGATCAGCTCGATATTAATGT
The DNA here is from genome assembly GCA_006176705.1 of Cocos nucifera. Lineage (NCBI taxonomy): Eukaryota > Viridiplantae > Streptophyta > Magnoliopsida > Arecales > Arecaceae > Cocos > Cocos nucifera. Next base: position 135,205 of record QRFJ01000271.1, read on the forward strand.
AAGAGAACCTAAATTTCATTTGTATGAACTTCCATAATTTTGTAGCAACTTAAATTTGGATCATGGTGGTAGTATAAATGTTGGTCGAAGATTAAATTCTGACTCTTAGTTTTGGAACTTCTCGATGACTGAATTTTTTTATAAATCTGATATTTGAGAGTAAAGATAAGCGAAAGAGAGCTGTTGATCTTTTATCACATTCGGAAGCATTAGACATACAATGTAGTTCAGTCACATTCAAAATTATGGTCCATGTGATGTGCATCATCAAATAATGAACTAGAATAAAAGGTTTCGTGCTACATTATTGAAAAAGCATGGATATTTTTAGATCACAAGATATGAGGGTTTTCACACTTGTTTGTTTAAGGAGTTCAGTTGAGACTGAAGGGAAATCCTGATTTCCCGGTCCAGGTTCGTCCAGATCTGATTAGATCAAGAGATATATTTCAAAAATTTTCTCTTGATCTTAATCAGATCTTGATATGTTTCAGATCTGATTCTTATTATTTTAATAAATAAAATAAAAGAAGATAAATTAAATCAAATTCAATTTACCTGATTTGGGTAATCCTATTACCCTGTAGATGATCCTGATTGCAGCGGAAGATTCTGGATCTTAGCCATGCAGGCGCCTGGCCTCTACCGATATCCACTCGGGTTGGATCTGGAGAACCTCTTCTTTTCTATCACACCTCCAAAAATCAGATCTGGATCTGATCTGGAGGATCTTCAAAACTCTTTTGAAGATCTGCAGTCGTCCTTTTGCAGCAGCGCAGCCTTCTTGCTTTTGATCGCCTTTTCTTGATCTGAATCGCACCAAACTAAGTCCAAAACACTTTTGGACGTGGAGAGCAAGGGGAGAAGAGAGTATGGCGTGGAGAAGGAGGGGAGAGGCAGCCTTGGACGTGGGAAATCTCTTTCAATAAGACTTTTTTAGGGTTGGGCGCAGGGTCTTATTTATAGACCTCTTGTGATCCAACTCCTCTTCCTCTCAACCAATCACAACCCTTTGTGAAATCAGATCTAAATCTGATTGGTTGAAAAAGAGACCCCTGGATTCCTCCTTAGAGGGTGCCTAAGACCAGTCAAACTGGATTCTTAGTAGAACTCTGATTGGAATCCAAAAGGGAGGTGGAGTCCTTGTCCAACAAGGACTCCTAGGCGCCTCCTACTTGGGCTCACGCCACCCTTGGCGTGCGCCCTTCTCCTTGCCAGGTTCTGGCAGGGGGACAAGCCCCCACCAGCTCTCCAATAGGTGCATGACATGTGGTCAAAAGTCAAAGGGTCAATGGTCAACGTTTGACCAGTCAAAGGTAGACTTTTGACCAAAGTCAAAGAACAAGAAATGGCAGGTGACCAAAAATGGCAGGTAATGTCTTACAAATAAGACAACCTTATTCTGACTTGGACAACCTCCAGTCAGACCATATGAAGGCCTCTGATTGAGCACAAACTCCTTTGGCTCAGTCAGGACAACTTATTTATGATAGTAAAAGAAGAACGTTAGGTTCAATCGAGTGCTAGCACGATTTCCTTGAACCTAATTGAATCTCATTCAGATCAATTGAACTAGATCAGTTCAATTGATGATCACCAGATTCAAACCCTTGTTTGTGTGACCCAGTTAGGTTCAGTTCTGTATGGTAATGGGATATGTCATGATCTCTATCATAGACATCATCGAAACTCCTTTCGATGGATCAGAACTCTTCTGATTCGAACAGCTAGAATGATCGATCATCTAAATCATTCTAATTGCTCCCAAAATCCACCAGTGACACCTAGCAGTATATGGTGGCAACCCATCAGAGCTGAATGCGAACCTCTTGGTGCAGCTACCTGTGTGATTCAGTTCTTCTATCTTGAGCCCCGATCAGATTAGGGTTAAGGTGAACTCGTCAAACCCTAGTCTCTGTCATATGATGTAATCATTCGATTCGAGTCCAATGTGAAAATCTAAATAGAAACTCTTTCTATTATTTCACTCTACCATGGCCATGGATTTCTGGACTTGATTCTCATGATCATCATAGGGCTACTCCTCTACCACCGAGGTAGATAGATTCCCATCTTGATGCAATCCAGTTCCTACAATGAACATGCTATAGCCAACATACACCTCAGGGTTCCATATGGCTAGGAGACCGAGTAATGGTGTAGTCAAACTATAACACCCTCAAGGTGAACTGCCGATGCATCTCAGGTCAAAGAACCAGACACACTACTGCAGCATCGAGTCAGTCATTGACGAGAAGGTAGACTTCCCTAATGACTACTCGAGGTGGTCACGCTCAGTGCCCTCGTTCTCTAACGAGTACCTGTACTCTCGCTCCGGTGTCTCCACACCGTAGACTCAAGACTCATCTACTAAAGAGAAGCGATCGTACACCAACCTTCCGGATCAATCACCATCTCGTGATGATCAATCACCATCCTCGTGATGATCCTATGGTCGGGAGCTGTTTATGAGTTAATAATGATTATTCATGTCTTAAATTTTCAACTCTTGAAAATATGAATTATCATTACCATTAACTCAAAGGATGTATCACAGACACTAAATACACATGTGTGATAGAAAATAACCCATTTTATTAATTATAGTCAAAATTATAATTTTGCCCCTAGAAGTGTATTACAAGTGTCAGCCAATTCTGGCTTCTAGGGCACATATATCTAACAATCTCCCACTTGTCCTAAAGCCAATTGGCTACAAGTCTAAGTCCCATCTTCTCAAGGTGGGCTTCGATCTTCTGCTGGCCCAACGGCTTTGTAAGTGGGTCTGCCACATTATCTGTGGAGTTGACTCTCTTGACCTCAACGTAACCTTTCTCAAGGTAATCGCGGATGAGATGGATATCACCGTTTGCTAGGAACTCTTCCAGCACAAACAGTCTGCCAGATGTCGACTTTCGATCATCTATATCGGACATGAAGTCCGAGTCTGTGTATCCCTGAACTTGGAGTTCTCCATTACCAAAGACCAACATCATATCCTTAGTTCTTCTCAAGTACTTAAGGATACATTTCACAGAAGTCCAGTGTTCTTCACCTGGATTTGACTGATATCTGCTTGTGACACTCACAGCATGGGCTATATCAGGTCGTGTACATAGCATGGCATACATGAGGCTCCCTATTGCAGAAGCATAAGGGATCTTGCTCATGCGTTCTATTTCCTCAGGTGTGCTGGGGCACATCTTCTTGGAAAGATGAATACCATGTCTGAAGGGTATTAATCCCCTCTTAGAGTTTTCCATACTAAACCTCTTTAGTACTTCCTCTATGTACATCTTCTGTGAAAGTCCTAGCATCCTATTCGGTCTATCCCTATAGACCTTAATTCCTAGAATAAAGGATGCTTCACCTAGGTCTTTCATGGAGAATTCCTTAGACAACCACATCTTGACTGATGTCAACATGGGAATATCATTCCCAATAAGGAGGATGTCATCCACGTACAATACGAGGAAGACAACAGCGCTCCCACTGACCCTTTTGAAAACACATGGTTCCTCTTTCATTTTTGATGAAACCAAACTTTTTGATCACATCATTGAAACGAGTGTTCCAGCTCCGAGATGCTTGCTTAAGTCCATATATGGACCTTTGCAGCTTGCAAACCTTGTGATCAGTATCACTGGATGTGAAACCTAGCGGCTGTTCCATATAGATATCTTCCTCAAGATATCCATTTAGGAATGCCGTTTTCACGTCCATTTGCCATATTTCATAATCGAAATAGGCTGCAACAGCAAGCAATGTGCGGATGGATTTTAGCATAGCTACCGGGGAAAAGGTATCCTGATAGTCAATGCCTTCGCACGTTGACTATAACCTTTTGCCACCAGTCTAGCCTTGAATGTCTCCACATTCCCATCTGCACCAATCTTTCTCTTGAAGATCCATTTACACCCAATAGGTACTATACCTTCTGGTGGATCTACCAAGGTCCAGACTTGGTTTGAGTGCATCGAGTCAATTTCTGACTTCATTGCCTCAAGCCATTTCTCGGAGTCGATATCTGATATCGCCTCGTTGTAGGTTTTGGGATCATCACCATGAGCACCATTACCTATGAGGAACATTTCCTCTACGTCCTCTGAAATAATACCTAAGTATCTTTCAGGGGGACGGGAAACTCTTTCCGATCTACGAGGTGGAGGAGGTAGTGTTCTTATTGGCTCAACCTGATTTGGTTCCACTTGGTCCTTAGCTCTTTCTGCTTGTGAGACTTTCTCATCAAGCTTAATCTGCTTTCCAATGCCACTATCTTGAATAAACTATTTTTCAAGAAATATGGCATGTCGACTCACAATCACATTGTGGTCTTCTGGAATGTAGAAATAGTATCCTAATGACTCTTTAGGATATCCTATGAATCGAGCTCTAAAGGACCTAAACTCTAACTTGTCCGCTTGTTGTCTTTTGACATAAGCCGGACAACCCCAAATTCTGAGATGACTCAGACTTGGTTTCTTACCGTGCCATATCTCATACGGTGTGGTAGGAACGGTTTTAGAGGGAACCCTATTCAGTAAATAGATTGAAGTTAATAATGAATGTCCCCAAAGAAAATCTGGGAGGTCTGTGAAGCTCATCATGGATCGAACCATATCCAATAGAGTCCGATTTCTCCGTTCTGAAACCCCGTTGAGTTGAGGTGTTCCTGGTGGAGTCCATTGAGAGACTATGCCATTTTCCTTAAGATAGTCTAGGAATTCCCGGCTAAGGTATTCACCTCCTCGATCTGATCGAAGAACCTTAATGGGTTTTTCCAGTTTGTTTTTCTACTTCATGTCTGAATTCTTTGAACTTTTCAAAAGCTTCAGACTTATGTCTCATAAGATACACATACCCATACCTAGACAGATCATCGGTAAAGGTAATGAAGTAGACAAAATTGCCTCTAGCCGGCACATCGAATGGGCCGCACACATCAGTATGTACTAGGGCAAGGAGATCTGTGGCCCTCTCCCCATGTCCAACAAAAGGGAGTTTAGTCATTTTGCCTTGAAGACAAGATTCACAAGTTGGATATGACTCAAAAGTCAATGGACTCAATAGCCCTATTTTTCTCCAATTTGTTAATCCTATAAAGACCATTAAGGAAACCATTTGCAATTTTATTTCTTTCATAAAGAATGTTACAATGGTCCTTAAAGAAGGTGATCACATAACCTTCTTGTGCTAAGCATGAAACAGAAATCAAATTCCTGCTAGCTGCAGGCACATAATAACAGTCTTTTAAAACTAAGTCTAAACCAGATGGTAATCAGAGGGTATGTTCCCACGGCTACTGCAGCAACTCTTGCTCCATTACCGATGCGTAGGATCATGTCTCCATCCCTCAGCCTCCTGCTATCCTCAAGACCCTGCATAGAAGTGCACAGATGAGCACTAGAACCAGAGTCAAGCACCCAATTGGATGCAGAAGAAACCGTAAGGTTAGACTCAATAACGAGCATACCTCCAGAAGGACCTTCCTTCTTGTTCTTTAGGGTGGCCAGGTAAGTAGGGCAGTTCCGCTTCCAATGGCCGTCGCTGTTGCAATGGAAACACTTTCCTTTGCCATCGACCTTCTTCTTCGGTTCTGCCTTCTTCTTCTTTGATCCTTCTACCTTTTGCTTTTTCACAGACTTCTTTTTCTTTCCATAAGACTTTCTTTTGGAAGAAGTCCGTTCCATAGCAAGAACTGAGCCTTTAGAACCTTTCATAGAAAGCTCAGCGGTAACCAGCATATTCATCAACTCGGCCAAGGAATTTCTGAAGTTTATGCATGTGGTAATTCATGATGAATTGCCCATATGCATCAGTCAAGGATTGCAGAATAATATCGTTCTGCAAATCCAAGTCCAACTTCACACCGAGCTTCTCAAGCTCTTCCATGTCCTTGATCATTGTCAGACAGTGATCTTGGACTGACTGCCCATCACGCATCTTAGCCTTAAAAAGTCATTTCGTGACTTGATATTTGGCTGCGCGACTCTGTTCACCAAACATCTCCTGCAGGTGAGCCAACATTTGGCGAGCAGTCCCGATATCTTCATGTTGGCGCTGGAGCTCATCAGACATCGAGCCCAACATGTAGTATCTGGCCTTATTGTCTTCGTCAATCCATTTTTCCAGAGACGCTCTCTGTTCAGTGGATGGACGAGCTGGTAAGGTGGGAGGGTCCTGGTCCAAAACATGTGTTAACTTCTCTGAACCCAAAACAATTTTGTAGTTCCTGAGCCAATCTTTATAATTGGGTCCAGTCAGTCTATGTGTGTCTAGGATACGTGCCAGTGGGTTGGACGCAGACATTTTTCCTGTAGAGAGTCAAAGATTCTAGTTAGATACTGTAATTTTGACTTGACCAATTTGTTTAGGGATTTTATTTTTAAACAAATTAGCTCCCACTATTTTCTCGGATCCCTACACTCCCTCTGTAGAGATGCGAAAATCTCCGCGATTGATGATTTCTAGTGGGTGGTGCGGTCTCACCAACTGACTCATCACCTCACCTAACAGTTATTGGTGATGGGTTAGCCAATGAGTGAACAACTCTTGTTCAATGATTCTCTAATCATGGTGCACCCAAACTTGGTCTCTAATTCATGAATCTCACCGTATCCGGAATATTGATCCACTCCTTAGTTAAGTCAGACCCACCATTTGCATAGACTGGGTTCCTAATTGGGTCTCTCACCGTATCCGGAATATTGAGCCCAACTCATCCTCCAGCCCATAGCATCCAATGCCTAATAGACATGGTTGCGTCTTCCCGGTGCAACTGAGCCACTGTATCCAGCCGAGAACAATCAACCCCGGGAAGGGCCCGCACGTCTACAATGGTGGAAGACCTCGGACTTAATCTTTTCTTAGGGAGAATTGATTCAGGTCTCATTAAACTAGACTTGGCTTAGTCATAACAATTATGACTAACCTAGTGGCATGGGTCAGCTCGGATTATTGACCACCTCAGATCAGAACTGTGTCAACAGATATGGCCAGGTAAGTGAGACCGGTGGAAGGAATATGCCGTTAACTCGCACAAGAACGCATTCAGGTCGAGTAGCTTCCAATTAAAAACCAGTCGGTCGTCTGTGCCAAACTTACCTTAGACACCAAATTGTTGAGTCAGAACCAATTGGGTTAGCCTACAATCCAGACTCTAACCTCTGAGCCTAATTAGGTCTTGCTTGATCGTGACTCGATCTTGACCCAGACTTAATCCTATTAGGCTGGTCAATTTAAGCATTGTTGATCCCATCTAACCAACTCTTGATTCGGTTTGATCAACCGCTTAGACCTAATTGAGCTACCCAAGCCCGAACCCAGTATTATGAATATGTCTTAGATCTGAAATTCTCAATTTTAGACCTAATTAATATTCCATAAACTTAATTCTTAATTAAGTTGGGTTCATAAACAAAATATGCACAATAAATCCTAGGGTTTCAGGATCTAGGGTTTTGCAGAAAGTAAGTTTTGGGTTTCTGATTAAGGACGAACACGCAGCACCCCTACACGTCATAAGAACACCCCATCGAATGGGAAGAGAGGGCCTTTAAACCCTTCTTCGTTCTTATGACCGGACGGCCAAGAGGAACGCCTTAATCAGGAACATGTAAATCTACAAAACAGTTATAGATCTATATCATATATCTCATATACAAATTTAGATCTAATCAAGGCATATTTTGCATACATCTCATGTATCAAATCATGCATGTTTTCAGATCTAAATTATCACATAATAATCTAAAAAATTAGATTTAAATTGATCTAATCAAAATAAATTCTAATCTAGACAATTATGTAGAACTATTCTACAACTAGTCTAGTCATGCATCTATCATATCTCATATGATATTTAAAATTAAATAATTTTTATTTGCTGTTTATCAGATGTTATTATAACACTTATAATATCAGAAAATAGTAAATAAGAAGATCTAAAATATGATTTAATCAGATTAAATCAAAGACATGCAAAACTATTCTATAGAACTATTCTATTCTAGAACTAGTCATGCATATCTTCATGTTCTTAGATCCAAATCATTTAATTTTAATTTTTCTGATTTCAGATCTGATCACATCTCATGTGACATCTGAAATCACATTATTTTTAATTAAAATAAAATTAAAATCAGATCTAAACAATTTTAGAACCATGGCTCTGATACCAGTTGAAGGGAAATCCTGATTTCCCGGTCCAGGTTCGTCCAGATCTGATTAGATCAAGAGATATATTTCAAAAATTTTCTCTTGATCTTAATCAGATCTTGATATGTTTCAGATCTGATTCTTATTATTTTAATAAATAAAATAAAATAAGATAAATTAAATCAAATTTAATTTACCTGATTTGGGTAATCCTATTACCCTGTAGATGATCCTGATTGCAGCGGAAGGTTCTGGATCTTAGCCACGCAAGCGCCTGGCCTCTACCGGTATCCACTCGGGTTGGATCTGGAGATCCTCTTCTTCTCTATCACACCTCCAAAAATCAGATCTGGATCTGATCTGGAGGATCTTCAAAACTCTTTTGAAGATCTGCAGTCGTCCTTTTGCAGCAGCGCAGCCTTCTTGCTTTTGATCGCCTTTCCTTGATCTGAATCGCACCAAACTAAGTCCAAAACACTTTTGGACGTGGAGAGCAAGGGGAGAAGAGAGTATGGCATGGAGAAGGAGGGGAGAGGCAGCCTTGGACGTGGGAAATCTCTTTCAATAAGACTTTTACTTAGGATTAGGGTTGGGCGCAGGGTCTTATTTATAGACCTCTTGTGATCCAACTCCTCTTCCTCTCAACCAATCACAACCCTTTGTGAAATCAGATCTAAATCTGATTGGTTGAAAAAGAGACCCCTGGATTCCTCCTTAGAGGGCGCCTAAGACCAGTCAAACTGGATTCTTAGTAGAACTCTGATTGGAATCCTAAAGGGAGGTGGAGTCCTTGTCCAACAAGGACTCCTAGGCGCCTCCTACTTGGGCTCACGCCACCCTTGGCGTGCGCCCTTCTCCTTGCCAGGTTCTGGCAGGGGGACACAGGCCCCCACCAGCTCTCCAATAGGTGCATGACATGTGGTCAAAAGTCAAAGGGTCAATGGTCAACGTTTGACCAGTCAAAGGTAGACTTTTGACCAAAGTCAAAGAACAAGAAATGGCAGGTGACCAAAAATGGCAGGTAATGTCTTACAAATAAGACAACCTATTCTGACTTGGACAACCTCCAGTCAGACCATATGAAGGCCTCTGATTGAGCACAAACTCCTTTGGCTCAGTCAGGACAACTTATTTATGATAGTAAAAGAAGAACGTTAGGTTCAATCGAGTGCTAGCACGATTTCCTTGAACCTAATTGAATCTCATTCAGATCAATTGAACTAGATCAGTTCAATTGATGATCACCAGATTCAAACCCTTGTTTGTGTGACCCAGTTAGGTTCAGTTCTGTATGGTAATGGGATATGTCATGATCTCTATCATAGACATCATCGAAACTCCTTTCGATGGATCAGAACTCTTCTGATTCGAACAGCTAGAATGATCGATCATCTAAATCATTCTAATTGCTCCCAAAATCCACCAGTGACACCTAGCAGTATATGGTGGCAACCCATCAGAGCTGAATGCGAACCTCTTGGTGCAGCTACCTGTGTGATTCAGTTCTTCTATCTTGAGCCCCGATCAGATTAGGGTTAAGGTGAACTCGTCAAACCCTAGTCTCTGTCATATGATGTAATCATTCGATTCGAGTCCAATGTGAAAATCTAAATAGAAACTCTTTCTATTATTTCACTCTACCATGGCCATGGATTTCTGGACTTGATTCTCATGATCATCATAGGGCTACTCCTCTACCACCGAGGTAGATAGATCCCATCTTGATGCAATCCAGTTCCTACAATGAACATGTGCTATAGCCAACATACACCTCAGGGTTCCATATGGCTAGGAGACCGAGTAATGGTGTAGTCAAACTATAACACCCTCAAGGTGAACTGCCGATGCATCTCAGGTCAAAGAACCAGACACACTACTGCAGCATCGAGTCAGTCATTGACGAGAAGGTAGACTCCCTAATGACTACTCGAGGTGGTCACGCTCAGTGCCCTCGTTCTCTAACGAGTACCTGTACTCTCGCTCCGGTGTCTCCACACCGTAGACTCAAGACTCATCTACTAAAGAGAAGCGATCGTACACCAACCTTCCGGATCAATCACCATCCTCGTGATGATCCTATGGTCGGGAGCTGTTTATGAGTTAATAATGATTATTCATGTCTTAAATTTTCAACTCTTGAAAATATGAATTATCATTACCATTAACTCAAAGGATGTATCACAGATACTAAATACACATGTGTGATAGAAAATAACCCATTTTATTAATTATAGTCAAAATTACAATTTTGCCCCTAGAAGTGTATTACAAGTGTCAGCCAATTCTGGCTTCTAGGACACATATATCTAACAGAGACCACAAATATGTCAGTGGATAGATGATTAGCATACTAATCCGACACGTTGTTGAAAAAGATCTAAATGTTAAAGTTGAAGCTATCGTGACAATCGTTAATGAGCAATTTCAATACATAGTATCATATAGAAAAGTATGGTATAAAAAACAGGAAGTATTGGTTGATATTTATAGAGAATATGAGCCATCTTATATAAAATTATCTTATTATATAGTTGCACTCCAAAATGTAAATCCTGGCATGTTGTTTCATGAAATTTCTTTCCAACTAGAAATTCTGATGTGCGGATTTTAAATTATATTTTTTGGACTTTTCAACCATCTATGCAGGGGTAGAAATATGCCTAATTTCTAACAGATATCCAAGTATATTAAATGCCATTATAGATTTATTTATTGGATAGAGTTCGTCACGTGCCTATTAGCGATACTGCTTAAAACATGTCTGCAGCAATTTCAACACTCACTTTAAAAATGCACAGCTTAAAAGAGCAAGATGGCAAGCAGGGAGCACTCATCAAGTTCGGAAGCTTGATTTTATTATGGATAGGATCAAGATAGTGAATGCAGAGACTTAAATTTAGCTGTCTGAGTTGGAAAAAGAAAAATAGATATTGGCACATTGATAAATCAATGAGAAGATTTATCAAGATCCTACAGACTTAGGAAATTGCTAGGGAAATATGTTGACCCAGGTCGGTGTCATGATAAAACAAAATCCATGTTGCATCTACAAATGCATCACGCATGCATTTGCGCACGGACGTGCAATGCTTGTCGTGCCTACTAGACCTGGAGAAAGAAATCTCATCCTCCTCCCTTCCCACCCTCCTCATACACAAGCACCGACATATTTATGGTGCCAAGGATCTATCTTATGCCGCCTAAACATTATACAAACACTCCGTGGTCATTTACTCCCTTGGAATACCCACAACTGCTAATCTAGCATTCTATATGCATGGTTTTTTATAAAATTTAAGACTAGACCACATCAATGTTCCAAACCACATTCTCTGCGTCCTAGGGAGATGTGAACATGTCTGCACAGTTTCTCAAATAAAATAAAGAAAACAAAAATTAAGTATCTCTTCCAGTGAATATATAGCAAATAAATGTCCAAACTAACATGCATTAACTTATCTGATTCTGCAGAAACTGTAAATCATGACTTAAGCTATCCAAATATAATATTTCATCACCGTTTAAGCTTTACCAATACAAGATGTCTTTTACCTACAAGGAAAGTTGTTGCCAGGAGATGCTCAACTTCTACAAGCATGTACTTTCATGCTGTCTCTTTGAATTTGTTTTCAAAAGTCCCCAAAGAGAAGCATAATGTGTTGAGCTATAGTTGCATTTCTTGCAGCATGATCGCAGCAATTCGGTGAATTTGAGACATCTGAAACAAGAATCAAACATATCAAAGTCTACTAATTTTAGGATATAATAATATTCTAATTTAAATTTATGTAATATATTGATCTAAAAATTAATTTTGATGATGACAAAGAGTTTTGAGTATAAATTATAAAGTCTAACGATATTTATGAGGAAGTGCAGTTTCGAAATTTCAAGTGCTCATAATGTTTTAAGTATTTTTTGATATTTTAATGAGAATAAAATCAAGTCAAGAAGATAAGTCTAGCCTATAAATTAAATTAGAGAAGAAAGGATCATAAACAGTCTTTAGCACGCATGGCATGCAAACTAAGCCGACTCAATATGGAACTGAGTAGACCTAGTTTGGAACTGAGCTGACTTAATCTCAATGGAAGCAAAAGACAAAAAGCATAAAAAATAAAATTATCAAGATCCAGAGGACTGAGCCGATCCAGCTATAAACTGAGCCGACTCGGTGTCTGTAATAACTAGTTTTCAGATCTGTAGCTTTTTCACTCCACACGTCTTCCAACAGCTATTTTTGATTCTCCAATGGCTAGATCACTTCTAGATATCTACCTAGATGACTTGTAATATGGAAAACCTCAAAAATAATTAAAAAAATATTTAGAATAAGAAAGACAACTTTAAACTTACAAAGAGAGCTTCCAAGTAGATTTTCAGTATATTCAAGTATGTGAGTAATATAATGAAAAGAAAGGAGTGATCTTTAGACATACCTTTATCCTTCCAGCATTCTCACTCTAAGAAAAGTCAGGCCATTGCTATCGAAGATCATCTACTACTTTTCTTAAGCATTCAAAGAGAAAAAATTAAGCCAACAAGCAAAGCAACTCAAATTTTCTTCTCTTGAGTTTCATAGTGTTTATTTGTCTTTAGCTTAATATTTATTTTGGATTTATTGTATTTCAAGTTTCTTGAGGTGAGAAACTTAGGTTGGTCCAAGCTAGAGTTAGATATTGTATGATTTGATTAGTGAGCCAAGGTTAAAATCAATCGAGATTGATTGTTAGTCTGAAAAAAATAATTACTTATGAGATTTTGGTTGGTGATCTGAGAAAGACCAATTGGATTGATTGTAAGTCCGAAAAATAATCATATACGATTTTGATTGGTGAGTCAGAAAAAACCAACTAGATTTGATTATGAGCTCAAAAAATAATCGAACTGTAATTCTAATTATGAATTATAGTTGAATTCCCAAGAGAAGCTTGGAAAGTGGACGTAGGTGCTGGATTTAGCACCGAACAACTATAAAATTATTGTGTTTATGATTGTGCTCTTATTCTATTATTTTCATTCATTGCATATTATATAGCTTATTTTATTTAAATATATAATTAGTTTAATCTGCTAATATCTCAATCTTATATTTTAAATATCCAATTCACCCCCTCTTGGATAGCCATCTTTGGACAATAAGTGGTATCGGAGCAGGTGCTCTAATATTTGATTGTTGACCTAGCGCTCAAAGAGTAAAAGATTATGGCAATCCAAATAAAATTTTTGCTTAATGAAGGTTACTCTATTGATAGACCTTCAATGCTTAATGGATTTAATTATTATTATTGAAAGATTAGGATAAAAATATTTATACAAGCACATGACTATAATTTATGGAGGATTATTGTCAATAGCACATACACACAATATATTGATTGTTGATAAAGAAATAATCCTACTAAATGCTAAGGCCATGAACATGCTTTATTGCTCTTTGGACTTAAATTAATTTAACTTGATTTCTTCTTGCATTTTAGCAAAAGAAGTATGAAAAAATTGAAAATAATCTTTAAGAGAGCAAATAAAAGAGAAAATTAAACTTTCAAGAAGAGAAGGAAGCTCATCCTAATTTTTACTTCATAGTTTATGAGAATGAAAAGAAGAAAAAGAACAAGAAATAAAGAAAGAAAAAGCTTCAATTAAGAAAGAGCAAAACAAACAAAAGAAAGATGAAAGAGAAGGCTGAAAAGTAGATAAATCATGCTTGATAGATAAAGAGAAAGAATATATGCAAATCCTTATCTCATGGCCAATGACGATGAAGTAAACATTAATAACTCTTTCGATTTTATTTTTGATAAGTTGTTTGAAGCTTTTAATGATTTAATGCATGAATTCAAAATGTTAAGGCCGAAAAATAAAGAGATTAAAAAGTCTAATCTTTCTTTGGCTAAAGAAAAAATAAAATCTTGAGTAAAAAAAAAGATTTTTTGAAAGAAAAAAATCTTTTGGTTGAAGAAAAGATCAAAATATTAATTGAATAAGATACTCTTTTGAAAGAAAAGAAAAGTGTAGTTAAAAAAAAATAAATCTTTTCAAAATTTGAAAAATATTTAGTTGAAGAAAAAAAAGCTTTTGAAATCTGAAAAGTCTCTTTTGAAAGAAAATGCAAAACTAAAAAAAGATTGAAAATTTAAATTCCATGCTTGAAAAGTTTACACTTGGATCACAAAAGCTTCAAGCAATATTGAACAATCAAAAAATTATTTTTAATAAAGTTAAAATTAACTATAATTATTTAAAAAAATAAAAATCTATCAAGAATATATTCACTAGAGCTTCATCTAAAAATTATTCTATAATTTGCTTTAAATACAACCAAGTTGGCCACAAAATTTGAGAATGCAATACCAAAAGAATCGGTCAAATTTTAATTAAACAAATTTGGATTCCACAAGGAATCATATGCTTTAACATCCATGGACCTAAGATGATTTAGGTACCAAAGATTAGTAAATGATTTTGTAGGTACACCATGGATCTAATGGAATGAAAAGAAAAAAATATTATTAATAGATGCCTTGGAAATGAAATTGGATGGATGATGATATTTAGTAAAATCTAAACTTTTCTCACATCATGCCATATTATTTACTAAATATATGTTGATTATTAATTAGTATAATTATTGAGTGTGTAATTGATTTTGATGATTTATCATTGCTTAAAATGATTATACTCCATGAATTAAAAGTTTGATGTATTGATCAAAACTAGTATATCATATTGATTATTTATTTTAAGCTTATTATTTTATTATAAATTCAACATGCTTGTTCAATCTTTTATATCATGCTATTTTGATATTTAATTATTTAAAAAATCTAAATTATTATTAGCTTGATTGCATATGAAACTATTTGGATGCTAAACTTATAAATTAAATAAATTTTGACGTTCTTCCATAAGATACTTAACTATCAAAATTTTTTTTAAACAATTGATATAATCTGACTTACCATTTTGATACATAATTTTAATTTTAGAAACTTATTTGAAAATTTAAATATAATACTAAAGTTTTGATATGCATTGAAAATTTCTTACCAAGTTAATTATATCATGAATTTTTTACGTAAGAAATGAGTTTAAATAAGTAATTCTTATTTGCCTTGATACTACATATTAAAATAATTGACTTACTCAATACATTTTCAATACATATTTTTTTAAAACTTAATTAACTATTTTTTTAAAAAAAGATTAAATATTAAAATATATATTATACTTAATTTCATGATCAAATCTTTTATAATACTCTATTTTTCTAAAAGTTTAAAAGTGTATATTTGAAAATTTGATTAAAGATCATATTTTTTCAAAATGGGAGAGAAACTTTGATATTTGAACTCAAAGTAATTTCTGAAATTGAAAGAAGTACCTTAAACATGTTTTAAATCAAAAGATAAGTTTTCAAAGAAGACTTTGATGATAAGTTTTTATATCTTATTGATTTTGATGATTAGTCTTTTATTCTTCTCATGAGCTTTTTGATGGTGTCAGAAAGAGGAAGAGTATATTATTGAGTATATGCTTGAACTTAACTAGAATAAAGTATGTTTTTATTGTTTAGTGATATTATATTTTTTAAATATATAATTCTTTAGAAATTCACTATATATTACTTTGCATATACTTAAAAGTTTTGTCATCATCAAAAAGAAGAAGATTGTTGACCTAAAGATTGATTTTGATGATGGCAAAAAGTTTTGAGTATAAATTATAAAATCTAACAATTTTTATGAGGATGTACAGTTTCAAAATTTTAAGTGCTCATAATTTTTTAATTATTTTTTGATATTTTAATAAGGATAAAATCAAGTTAAGAAGGTAAGTCTATTCTATAAATCAAATTGGAGAAGAAAGGATCATAAACAGTCTTTGGCATGCAAACTGGGCCGATCTAATCTGAAACTGAGTCGACCTAGTCTGGAACGGAGCCGATCTAGTCTCAGTAGAAGCAAAAGATAGAAAGCATAGAAAGTAAAATTTTCAAGATCCAGGAAACTAAGCCGATCCAACTATAAACTAAGCCGACTCAGTATCTATAATGATTAATTTTTAGATCTGCAGCTTTTTCACTCCACACACCTTCCAACAGTTATTTTTGATTCTCCAATGGCTAGATCACCTTTAGATATCCATCTAAATGACTTGTAATATGAAAAATCTCAAAAATACTTAAGAAAATATTTAGAATAAGAAAGACAACTTTAAACTTACAAAGAGAGCTTCCAAGTCGATTTTCAATATATTAAAGTATATGAGTAATATAATGAAAAGAAAGGAGTGATCTTTAGACATACCTTTGTCCTTCCAGCATCCTCACTCTGAGAAAAGTCAGGCCATTGCTATCGAAGATCATCTATTAATTTTCTCAAGCATTCAAAGAGAAAAAAAATCACGCCAACAAGCAAAGCAACTCAAATTTTCTTCTCTTAAGTTTCATAGTGTTTATTTTTCTTTAGCTTAATATTTATTTTGGATTTATTATATTTCAAGTTTCTTAAGGTGAAAAACTTAGATTGGTCCAAGTCTAGAGTTAGATATTATATGATTTGATTGATGAGCTAAGATTAAAATCAATCGAGATTGATTGTTAACCTGGAGAAAAATAATCACTTATGAGATTTTGGTTGATGATCTGGAAAAGACCAACTAGGTTGACTGTAAATCCAAAAAATAATCATGTATAGTTTTGGTTAGTGAGCTAGAAAAAAATAATTAAATTTGATTATAAGCTCAAAAAATAATCGGACTATAATTCTAATTATGAATTATAGTTGAATTCTCAAGAGAAGCTTGAAAAGTGGACATAGGTGCTGGATTTAGCATCGAACCACTATAAAATTATTGTATTTATGATTATGTGCTCTTGTTCTATTATTTTCATTCACTGCATATTACATAGCTTATTTTATTTAAGAACATAATTAGTTTAATCTGCTCATATCTCAAGCTTAAATTTTAAATATCCAATTCACCCCCTCTTGGGTAGCCATCCTTGGGAAAGAAGTGGTATTAGAGTAGGTGCTCTTATATTTGATTGTTGATCTAGCGGTCAAAGAGTAAAAGATTATGGCAATCCAAATGAAATTTTTACTTAATGAAGGTTATTCTATTGATAGACCTCCAATGCTTAATTGATTTAATTATAATTATTGGAAGGCTAGGATAAAAATATTTATACAAGCACATGTCTATAATTTATGGAAGATTATTGTCAATAACACACACACATAATGTATTGATTGTTGATAAAAAAATAATCCTACTAAATGCTAAGGCCATGAATATGCTTTATTGCTCTTTGGACTTAAATGAATTTAACTTGATTTCTTTTTGCATTTCAGCAAAAAAAATATGAAAAAATTAGAAATGACCTTTGAGGGAGCAAATAAAAGAGAAAAATTAAACTTTCAAGAAGAGAAGGAAGCTCATCCTAATTTTTGCCTCATAGCTTTTAAGAATGAAAAGAACAAGAAGAACAAGAAACAAAGAAAGAAAAAAGCTTCAATTAAGGAGGACAAAACAAACAAAAGGAAGATGAAAGAGAAGAGTAAAAAACAAATATATCATGCTTGATAGATAAAGAGAAAGAATGCATGCAAATCCTTGCTTCATGGCCAATGACAATGAGGTAAACATTAATAACTCTTTCGATTTTACTTTTGATGAATTGTTTGAGGCCTTTAATAATTTAATGCATGAATTCAAAAAGTTAAGGCTGAAAAATAAAAGATTAAAAAGTTTAATCTTTTTTTGGCTGAAGAAAAGAATAAAATCTTGAGTGAAAAAGAAGATTTTTTGAAAGAAAAAAATCTTTTGGTTGAAGAAAAGATCAAAATATTGATTGAACAACATACTCTTTTAAAAGAAAAGAAAAGTTTAGTTGAAGAAAAATAAATTCTTTTAAAATTTTAAAAAAATTTTAGTTGAAGAAAAAGAAAAGCTCTTGAAATCTGAA
Organism: Cocos nucifera; assembly: GCA_006176705.1. Taxonomy (NCBI): domain Eukaryota; kingdom Viridiplantae; phylum Streptophyta; class Magnoliopsida; order Arecales; family Arecaceae; genus Cocos; species Cocos nucifera. Next base: position 153,332 of record QRFJ01000271.1, read on the forward strand.
AAAAAAAATTTAGAAGAAAATACAAAACTAAAAAAAGAGATTGAAAATTTAAAATCCATGCTTGAAAAGTTTATACTTGGATCACAAAAACTTCAAGCAATATTGAACAGTCAAAAAGCTATTTTTAATAAAGCAAAAATTAGCTATAATTCTTTAAAAAAATAAAAATTTATCAAGAATATATTCACTAGAGCTTCATCTAAAAATTATTCTATAGTTTGTTTTAAATACAATCAAGTTGACCACAAAATTTTAGAATGCAATACTAAAAGAATCGATCAAATTTTAATTAAATAAATTTGGATTCTAAAAGGAATCATATGCTTTAACATCCATGGACCCAAAATGATTTAGGTATCAAAGATTAGCAAATGATTTTGTAGGTACACCAAGAATCTAATGGAATGAAAAAAAAAATATTGTGAATGGATGTCTTGGGAATGAAATTGGATGGATGATGATGTTTGATAAAATCTAAACTTTTCTCACATCATGCCATATTATTTACTAAATATATTTTAATTATTAATTAGTATAATTATTGATTATGTAATTAATTTTGATGATTTATGATTGCTTAAAATGATCATACTCCATGAATTAAAATTTTGATGTATTGATCAAAACTAGTATATCATATTGATTATTTATTTTAAGCTTATTATTTTATTATAAATTCAGCATGCTTGTTCAATCTTTTATATCATGCTATTTTGATATTTAATTATTTAAAAAATTTAAATTATAATGAGCTTGATTGCATATGAAACTATTTGGATGCTAAACTTATAAATTAAATAAATTTTGATATTCTCCCATAAGATACTTAACTATCAAAATTCTTTTAAAATAATTGGTATAATTTGATTTACCATTTTGATACATAATTTTAATTTTAGAAACTTATTTAAAAATTTAAATATAATACTAAAATTTTGATATGCATTGAAAATTTCTTACAAAGTTAATTGTATCATAAATTTTTTATGTAAGAAATGAGTTTAAATAAGTAATTCTCATTTGCCTTGATACTACATATTAAAATAATTGACTTACTCAATACATTTTCAATACATATCTTTTTAAACTTAATTAACTATTTTTTTTAAAAAAGGTTGAATATTAAAGTACATATTATACTTAATTTTATGATCAAATATTTTATAAAACTCTATTTCTCTTAAAGCTTAAAAGTGCATATTTGAAAATCTGATTAAAGATCATATTTATTCAAAAAGAAGAAGAGACTTTGATATTTGAACTCAAACTAATTTCTGAAATTGAAAGAAGTACCTTAAACATGTTTTAAATTAAAAGATAAGTTTTCAAAAAAAAAACTTTGATGATAAGTTTTTATATTTTATTGATTTTGATGATTGCCCTCCTCTCATTTTTTTTCTTCTTAGTGGCTGGATCTCTCTTGACCGAATCAAGGTTCGGTGATCACCTCGTGAGCCTGATGAGGATCTAAAGATCCGATCACAAACAACATAAAAAAAAAAATAGAGGGAGAAACGGATCTCATCCCCTCTTTCTCTCCTTCTCGTCGGTGTGGAGAAACGGATCTCATCCCCTCTTTCTCTCCTTCTCGTCGGTGTGGCAAGACCATTGGTGGCCGCCACCGGGGCTAGCCGATGGCGACCCCACTTGGATCCCGTTCGGATCTAGAAAAAAAAAAAGGGGGGGCGGGGGTGGGGGGCGAGAGGGGCGGTGGTTTCCACCGCCGAGCCCTCCTCCACCCGTGCACGACCTGCAGCTGCCATGAGATCGGCGGCAGCATCAAGGGGACCAGCGATGGCCCCGATGGCACGGGGCACCGGTCGCCAGACTTTTCTTCCCGATTTTTCAAAAAAACAAAAAAAAGGAAGAAGGGAAGGAGAAGGCCTCCTACTTCTCCCATGTCGTGCGCACCTCCTCTCCCATGGGCGATTGGCACCGACAATCGACTGGCATGGTCGGAGAGGGGACGGTGGTCATCCTCCCATCAGCCGCTGGCTTAAATAAAAGAAAAGGGATTGCGAGGGTCGGCGGCTCAAGCCGCCGCATCCTCCTCCTTCCACCACTCACGCGTGGTGGCCGCCGGCGGGCACCTTGCTGGTGGCTGGCAGTGACTGATGGTGGCGGTCCACCGATTGGTCCTTTCCCGATAGCCGTCGGATCGGATTTGAGAAGGAGAAGAGGCGCCGGTGAGCCCTCCTCTCCGCTGCCCAAAACCAAAACAAAAAAAAAAAAACAAAAAAAATCATAAGGGAGAAGAGACCAAATGAGTTTCAGGTTTTGGGTTTCAACCAAAATTCAAACCCAGTTTGGTGTTTGAGCTGTTATGTTACAATTTTGCATTTTAGTCCCTACAAATATACAAATTATATTTTTGTCCAAAAAACTTATAGTTTAGTCTATGTAATTACAAAAAATTAATTTTTGATCCAATAAATTATGTTTTAGTCCTTTTCTAGTAATTTATTATGTAAAATCTCTATTTTGCAATTAAGCCCCTATTGAAGGTTATTATTTTGCATTAGCCCTTTAAAATTTTAATTTACTTTCTAAAAATTTTATTTCTGATCATGCTCTTCAGAAAATTAATATCTAATATTATTTTAGCATCATATATATCTTTTGAATTATACAAATATATTATTATTGCTTTGGAATGCAATATTATGTTGTGTTATGATCAATGGGATGCATGTTGTTAAGTATCCCATAATGGACTTGATCATTTTGGATATTTAATTTTTTGAATGAATAATTTTATAAATTAACATGAATATTTATCACCAAAGTGGTTTATTTATATTAGTTCATAAAATTTTTTATCATTAGAGGGATATTTTCTAGTTGTGACATATAATCAGCTGTCCAAAGAGAGTTGTTGGGGATAAATCCCGCTTTTGCCGAAGTCCAGTCTGATGCTTAGGCTAATGCAACTGGTAATCATGGAGGAGCTTCAATTAAAAAATTTTTCTTCAGTGACCGAACTCCAACCGAACCCTCCCAGCGATCAGACCTTAGCCAAACTCCTTCAGCCAGCCGAACTCCTCAACGGTCGAGCCCTAGCCGAACTCCCCAAGCGGCTAAACTCCTCAACAGCCAAGCCCCAGTTGGACTCCTACGGGAGCCAAACTCCTTCCGGATCGCTCCTTCAGTCAGACTCTTATGGGAGCCAAACTTCTTCCGGATCCCTCTTTCAGTCGGACGCCTATGGAAGATGAACTCCTCAGTGGCTGAGCCCTAGTCGGACTCTTACGGAAGCCGAACTCCTTTCGGATTCCTCCTTCAGTCGGATGCCTATGGGAGCCAAACTCCTTCCAAATTCCTTCTTCAATCAGATGCCTACGGGAGTCAAACTCCTCAGCAGTCGAGCTCCAGTCAAACTCCTACGAGAGCCAAACTTCTTTCAGATTTCTTCTTTAGTCAGACGCCTATGGGAGTCGAACTCCTCAACGGTCGAACCTCAGTCGGACTCGTACAGCAGCCAAACTCCTTTTGGATCCCTCCTTCAATCGGACGCCTATGGGAGCCGAACTCCTTTCGGATCCCTCCTTCAGTCGAACGCCTATGGCTTTCGGATCCCTCCTTCAATTAGATGCCTATGGAAGTCGAACTGCTTCCGGATCGCTCCTTTAGTCGGATGCCTATGGGAGCCAAACTCCTCAGCGGTTGAGCCCCAGTCGGACTCCTACGGGAGCCAAATTCTTTTCAAATTTCATCTTCAATTGGATGCCTACGAGAGCCAAACTCCTCAGCGGCTAAGCCCCAGTCAGACTCCTACAGGAGCCAAACTCGTTCTGGATCCCTCCTTTAGTCGGACGCCTACGAGAGCCAAACTCTTTAGCGATCGAGCCCCAGTCGGACTCCTATGGAAGCCGAACTTCTTTCGAATCTCTCCTTCAATCGGATGCCTATGGGAGCCGAACTCTTCAGCGGTCAAGCTCCAATCAAACTTCTATGGGAGCTGAACTTCTTCCAGATTCCTCCTTCAGTCAAACGCCCATGGGAGTCGAACTCTTCGACGATCGAGCCTCAGTTGGACTCCTACGAAAGTCGAACTCCTTTCGAATTCCTCTTTCAGTCGGACGCCTACGGGAGTCGAACTTTTTTCGGATCCCTCCTTCAATTGAACTCCTATGGAAGCCAAACTCCTTCTGGATCCCTCCTTCAGTCGGACGCCTACGAGAGCCGAACTCCTTCTGGACTCCTTCAGCTAGCGTTCCTTTCGGATGATCCTCTCTAGCCGTATTCCTTTTGAGAGTTCGAACTCCTTCAGAATGAATATACATCAAAACTCTTCACCCCTCAATGCGGCTCTGAGCGGCTCAATATCGGATGGCTGTGGCCATCACTATCAGTCCGCTACAGACAACAGCGATCTGCTACCAGATGGCGATGGCTGTCACCATCAATCTGTTATAGATGGTGCTACATACGGCGTCTTCCTCCATGACTAACTTCGTCAGACCTCGAGCGGCCCGCTACTAGGCAGCTGCAGCTGTCACCATCAATCCGCTACAAGCTCCGCCTATAAAAAAAGATCCTTTAGATATGTTTTCTCTAAGCTCTCTTCTTCTTACTAAAACTTTGCTGCACTCTTTCTTGAGCACTCTATTTCTATTGGCCAGAAGAGCTGACTTGATCATCGGAGGGTTCCTGCTAGAGCTACCACCACCGACTTCGGATGGAACTTTATTTTGCAAGTCACCAGTGGCGACCCCATCCTCTACCCCAGCTCATTCCGGTATCAACCAAATTCTACACCAACAGAATTGGCGCTAGAAGAAAGGCCCTCTGTTCCTGAGATTTTCTTATTCTTAAAAGGATGCTCAGCAACAATCTCTCTTCTTCCTCTCTAGAGTTCTTCCCCGAGAAAAAATACCTTCCAAGAAAGCCTCGACTCGATGATCAACGGCCTCTGTAATCAGATCCCATCCAGCAGGTTCGCGGGCTCATGGAGGTGGTGCAAACTATACATCGATGGGCCCCGGCATTGGTTTAGCCAAAGCAGTCTTCTTCGGAGCCCTGTGGCCCAGTTTGAAAATGGCCAACTTGGGCTACCCGACCTCTGATCTCCGAAAAGAGGAAGCAGAGGATGGAGGGCCCTTGCTCGGACCATAATTCAATCTAGGGAAAGTTTCGCACCCATTCCACTAGAAAATCCTTGAGACCAATGGTCGTGATGACCTCCTAGATCAAAGGCTCCTAGAAATGAACCGATGAATCGAAGAGCTCCGTTACATTCCCTCCTCATACGGTAATGATATTTGCACTGACTCTTCTTTTTTTAGGCGATTATGCAGGAACCCATCTCGTCGAACTTCAAGCTCCCATAATTTAAGAGTTACGATGGGACCATTGATCCGATTGATCACCAGGAGGCTTTTCAGATAATGATGTTGCTCCACGGTATGCCAGATGCTATTTTATGTCGGACTTTTTCGTCCACCCTTAAGGGAGCCATCAGGAACTGATACTCAGTGTTTAAGTCGGGTACCATCTTTTTCTTTGATCGGATGAGCCATTAATTTATGGTTCACTTCGTCAGCAGCCAACGCCCATGCCGAGGTTCGTATTCTCTGATGAACATCAAGTAGAAGGAGGGAAAATCCATCCAGGCTTATGTCATTCGATTTAATGCCACTACATTAGAAGTCCGAAATCTAAACCAATCAGTCGTAATGGCCACACTCAAGGGTGGCCTCTAGAAGAATGATTTATTGTTCTTCCTAGAAAAGAAGTATCTCAGAAATTTTTTCGATTTGCTAGCTTGGATTGAAGGTTATGCCCGAGCTGAAGAGGCCTTCAAGGCCAAGGATGATGAAGCCTTTGGTGAGCGGTGAATCGACGAGCCAGGTAGGCTCGTTGAGGAAGAAAAGTTGAGTGAAGCTCGACCGTGCTCCCAAACTCCCTCTGAGCGCAAGCAAGTCTGAACCCCTCCCTGGACTCGGAGGCAGGGAAGCTTCGATAGAAGGGCCCGATGGGGTTCTCCCCTCCGAAGACTTCACAACTACGTCATTTTTAATACTCCAAAAATTTAAGTACTGATGAAAATTAGGGAGCAACTGCCAAGACCAGAAAGGATGCGAACCCATCCCAGCAAGCACAATCCTAATAAGTTCTGCCTTTATCATCGTGACCACGACCACGATACTAAAGAGTGTATTCAGCTCTAGGATGAGATCGAGGAGCTCACCAGATGTGGCAGACTCGGTCGATTTCTGCGACGTCGGTCTGAAGGAAGAAAAGATTGGCCAAGGGCACTGCCATAGCCTGAACCACCAACAGGAAAGGAACAACAAGGAGATTGACCGTCTTCGGCATCATCAACAAGATCTCAGAGGAACTTCGATGAGAAAAGGTCGACAGATCTGAGGAATCAATGAAGAGATGGAGGACTGAAGAATCCATAACTTTCACTAAGGTAGATGCCCAAGAAGTTCAGTTCCTGCATAATGACGTGGTTGTAATCTCTTTAAACATTACCGACTATGATGTATGCCATATTTTGGTAGATAATGGAAGTTCGGTCGATGTTTTATTTTATGATGCTTTCTAAAAAATATTCTTGCTCAATAACCACTTGGGACCTATGAACTCTCCGTTGGTAGGCTTCACCGATGATATCATTCCAATTGAGGGCATAATAACCTTGGCTGTGATTGTAGGGCAACGTCCGAAGCTGACTAAGGCACAGATCGATTTTTTAGTCATAAAGGCTCCATCTACCTATAATGCTATCCTCGATCGACCTGATCTAAATGCGCTTCGGGCAGTGGTATCAACTTATTATTTGAAGTTGAAGTTTTCGCCAAGCCATGGAATCGAAGAGGTCAGGGGAGATCAAACTCTGGCAAGGCACTGCTACTCAATCATCCTGCATAAGAAAGAATAGTCTGACCCTTATCCTATTGACGGACTGGATGTCTGCGACAACCTCATTGAGGAGCGGGGTGAGCCTATGGAGGATCTTATATCTGTGCCCTTAAACGATGGGAACGCGGAGCATGCTGTATAGATTGACTCCAACTTGGAAGATGAGGTTCGGAAATAACTCGTCGCCTTCCTCAGGAAGAATGCGGACGTCTTCACTTGGACCCCAGCGAATATACCAAAAATTGATGCCAAAATCATGGAACATCGGCTGGCCGTTCATCCGAAGTATCGATCGATAAAAGAGAAGGTGCACAGCCATGCCCCAAAGAGGTAGAAAGCAATCGTGAAAGAAGTAGGCAAGCTTCTCAAAGCTGGGTTCATTCAGAAAGTTAACTATCTGACCTGGGTCTTAAACGTGGTCCTCATCAATAAGACAAACAACAAGTGGAGGATGTGTATAGACTTCAAAAGGCTGAATAAGGCTTGCCCAAAAGACAGCTATCCACTACCTAGGATTGATCAACTGGTAGATGCAATCTCGGGCCACGAGCTCCTTACCTTCATGGACGCCTTCTCCAATTATAACCAGATACGGATGGTGCTAGAGGACAAGGAGAAAACTACTTTTATAACTGATCGTGGTCTTTATTGTTATAGGGTTATATCCTTTGGACTTAAAAATGTAGGGGCAATGTACTAGCATCTGATCAATAAGATCTTCAAGGAGCAGATCGATTGCAACATGGAGGTGTACGTGGATGATATGCTCATCAAAAGTCGAGCTTCTATAAACCACCTCATCGATCTCGAAGAGACCTTCAGTGCACTCAGAAAGCATAAGATGAAGCTGAACCCGACCAAGTGCGCCTTTGGTGTGACCTCTGAAAAGTTTCTAAGGTTTATGGTATCAAGACATGGGATTAAAGCAAATCCAGAGAAAATTCAAGCCATTCAAGAGATGACCACTCCAAAGATGATCAAAGAAGTTCAGTGCTTGACTGAAAAAATGGCATCTCTAAATTACTTCATCTCGAGATCAATCGAGCGATGCATGCCCTTCTTCCAAGTTCTCAAGCAACCAAAAAATTTTTGTTGAACAATGGAATGCCAACGGATATTTGAGGAGCTCAAAAACTACCTCAGCTCACCCCCACTGCTGGCAAAGCTCGAATCTAGAGAAGAATTATTCTTATACCTAGCGGTCTCCCCAATGGCCTTGGCGGCAGTCCTGATCAAGGAGGAAGTGAAGATGTCGCGATCAATCTACTACATAAACCGGCTCTTAAGGGATGCAGAAATCAGGTACTCTAAGCTAGAAAAGTCGGCCTACGCTCTTCTAATTATTGCCAGGAGGCTTCGACCTTGCTTTTAGGGGCACACCATAATGATCCTCATGGATCAACCAATAAAGACAGTCCTTCAGCGAATGGATGCTTTCAGAAGAATCGCAAAATGGACAATCAAGCTCACAAAATTTAACATCAATTATCGATCCCGACCATCGATCAAAGCTCAGATATTAGCAAATTTTATAGTGGAACGTACCATTTTGGATGATGCTGGGCTTGAACAGAATGAGACCGGCGCTCTGCTATCGCAATCGACCCTCCCCAAAGAGATGGCCGACCTTCTTGAAGGTTTTTAGGCTCTATACATAGATGGTTCATCCAACTCTATTGGAGCAGGTGTGGGGTTCGTCTTAGTCAGTCCCGAGGGAGTCATCGTCGAGTATGCGCTATGCTTCAAATTTTTCGTGACTAATAATGGGGCCGAGTATGAAGCACTGATCGTCGGATTAAAAGTAGCAAGAGAATTAAAAATAGATTGGCTTCAAGTCTACGATAATTTTTAATTAGTGATCGACCAAGTTAGTGGTAGTTATGAAGCGCTGGAGAAAAGTATGATGAAATACCTTGAGAAAGTAAAGAACTTGACTTCAGCCTTCAGCTGTTTTAGCATTCGACAGATTTCGAGGGCAGAAAATATAAGAGCCGATCTTCTCTTTAAATTGACCACTTTAGTTCCAACCGAACTGCCTAAAGAAGTATTCTTTGAGACTCTGAAATGCCCAAGCCTAGAGGAATCATAGGTCGTTCTGCAGATGGAGCTTGAGCCGAGCTGGATTGATCCATTGGTTGCTTACCTCAAAGAGGAAGTTCTTCCTCATAATCCGAAAGAAGCTCAAAAACTCAGGAATCAAGCCTCCCGATACGTTTTGTATAAGAACAGATTGTATAAGAGATCGTACTCGCTATCGCTGCTGAGATGTCTCCGACCTTCAGAGATCGACTTCACATTATGAAAAGTGCATGAAAAAATCTATGAAAGTCATGTAGGAGCCAGGTCCCTATCACAAAAGCTACTTCGATAAAGATACTATTGGCCGATCTTGTACCATGATTCTATGGAGTATGTCAGAAAATATGGCCACTGTCAGAAGAATGCGAGCATACAAAGATAGCCGACCTCCGAGCTCACTCCGCTAAGTGCACATTGACCATTTGTGCAATGGAGAATGGACATACTTGGCTCTTTCTCGACGACATCCGGACAACGAAAGTTCCTCCTGATCGCAATAGACTACTTCATCAAATGAATCGAAGTTGAGCCACTAGCCAAAATTACCAAAATCAAGGTATAGAACTTTATCTAAAAATCAATAGTCTGTGGTTCTCCGAACCTTCATAACAGATAATGGGCGATAGTTCGCTGGGATGAGGTTTGTCGAGTTCTACGAAGACCTAAATATCTTCATTACTTCACATCGATAGCTCACCCACAGACGAATGGAAAAGCTGAGGTGACCAACCAGACTCTACTGCAAGGCATCAAGATAAGGCTCGACAAAATAAAAGGGGCCTAGATGGACGAACTCTACTACGTCCTCTGGGCATACTGAACTACTCAAAGGCTGGCGACGAGGAAAACACCATTCGTCTTGGCCTTTGGAATGGAGGCAGTCATCCCAATCGAACTTAAGCTCCCATCAGCATGGGTCATGGCCTTCGACGAGCAGCATAACTCGTAGGACCTCAGAGTCAACCTCGACCTACTGCAAGAAAAAAAAGAGAAAGTCTAGGTTTGGATGGCGGCCTACAGACGAAGGTTGACCCGGTACTATAACTCTAGAGTTAGAAGTAAAACATTCAGAGTGGGGGACTTAGTGCTTCGGTGAGCCATTGTCTCTTAGCCTTAGAGTCAGGAGAAGCTTGCCCCAAATTGGGAAGACCCGTATAAAGTGGTGGAGGTCGTCCGGTCCGAAACTTATCGCCTGAAGGAGCTCGGAGGGATAATGCTTCCACGACCTTAGAATTCAAAAAAATTGTGAATGTACTACCAGTAATTTTTCTTCAATAAAACTCCTTCATTTCAGTATTATTATTTTTTGGTGCAAGAACTATGTGATGACAGGGAAGAAATAACTGAAAGTGACCATGATAAAAATAGGAGGAGAACCTCATCCTAACATGAGCAAAGTCGAAGACCTCATTCATTTTAGATGAGATGGAGGGAGAGGCCATGACAACGGCCCTTATGTGCCTCCACAGTCCGTTAGAAATAGGAGGAGAACCTCATTCTAACGTGAGCAAAGTCGAAGGCATCGTTCATTTTAGACAAAATGGGGAAAGAGGCCCTGACAATGGCCTTTATGTGCCCGCACAGCCCATTAAAAATTGAAGGAGAACCTCGTCCTAACGTGAGTAAAGTTGAAGGCCTCATTCATTTTAGACGAGATGGAGGAAGAGGCTCTGACAACGGTCCTTATATGTCCCCATAGCTCGTTAGGAACAGAAGAAGAACCTCATCCTAATGTCAGCAAAGTCGAAGGTCTCATTCATTTTAGATGAGATGGAGAGAGAGGCCTCTGACAATGGCTCTTATATGCCCCCACAGCTCATTAGGAGCAGGAGGAGAATTTCGTTCTGACGTGAGCAAAGTTGAAGTCCTCATTCATTTTAGATGAGATGGGAGGAGAGGTTCTGATAATGGCCTTTATGTGCTCCCACAGCTCGTTAGAAACAGGAGGAGAACCTCATCCTAAGACAACGGCCCCATCGTGCTCAACGTCAATAGGAGATAAGATCTTCTCCGAGCTTCTACAATAATAGGAGATAAGATCTTCTTCAACCTTGGTCAGAGATAAGATCTCCCCCGAGCTTCTATAATAACAGGAGATAATATCTCCTTCAATCTCGGTTGGAGACAAGATCCCCTTCGAGCCTTAACTCCAACTTCAACCTCGGCTGGAGATAAGATCTCCCACAAGCTTCAACCGCAACGTCAGTAGAAGACAAGATCTCCTTGGACCTCGATTGGAGGCAAGATCTTTTCCAAGCTCAACTTCAACATCAACCTCGGTTGGAGACAAGATCTTCTTCGAGCTTCAACCTCAACGGATATAGAGCCTAGAAAAAGACTTCGACAGCCATCTTTTTTGTACTTCCTTCGAATTTCGAACTCGAAAGTGAGGGAACTATTATTGGGGATAAATTTTACTCTCATTGAAGTCCAGTCTGATACTTAGCCTAATACAACCGATAATCACGGAAGAGCTTCAATCGAAAATTTTTTCTCTAGCAGTCGAACCCTAGCCGAACCCCTCAGTGGCCAGACCTTAGTCGAACTCCTTCAGCTGGCCGAACTTCTCAACGGTCGAGCCCCAGTCAGACTTCTATGGGAGCCGAACTACTTTCAGATCCCTCCTTCAATCAGACTTCTATAGGAGTCAAACTCCTTTCGGATCCCTCCTTCAATCGGACGCCTACGGGAGCCGAACTTCTTAGCGGCCAAGCCGCAGTTGGACTCCTACGAGAGCCAAACTTCTTTCGGATCTCTCCTTCAGTCGGACACCTATGGGAGTCGAACTTCTTTCGGATCCTTCCTATAGTTAGACACCTATGGAAGCCAAACTCCTCAGCGGTCGAGCCTCAGTCGGACTCCTATGGGAGCCAAACTTCTTTCGGATCCCTCTTTCAGTTGGATGCCTATGGGAGTCGAACTCCTCAGTGGTCGAGCCCCAATCGGACTCCTACGAAAGTCAAACTTCTTTCAGATTCCTCCTTCAGTCGGATGCTAATGGAAGTTGAACTCCTCAACGATTGAGCCCCAGTTGGACTCCTACGGGAGTCGAAGTCCTTTCGGATCCCTCCTTCAGTCGGACGCCTATGGGAACCAAACTCCTCGATGGTCAAGCCCCAATCAGACTCCTATGGGAGTCAAACTCCTTCCGAATCCCTCCTTCAATCAGACACCTACGGGAGCCAAACATCTTTCAGATCCCTCCTTCAGTCGGACGCTTACGGAAGCCAAACTTCTTTCGAGCTCCTTAAGCTAGCGTTCCTTCAGGATGATCCTCTCTAGCGATATTTTTTTTTGAAAGTCCGAACTCCTCTAGAATGGATATACGTCAAAGCTCTTCATCCCTCCATACGGCCTCGAGCAGCTCAGCCGTTACTATTAGTCTGTTGCAGATGACAGCGATCCGCTACCAGGCAACGATGGCAGTCACCATCAATCTGCTGCGGACGGTGCTACAGATGGCGCCTCTCTCCATGACTGACTCCGTCAGACTTCGAGCGGTCCGCTATCAGGCAGTTGCAGCTATCACCATCAATCCGCTATAAGCTCTGCCTATAAAAAAAAATCCTCTAGATATATTTTCTCTAAGCTCTCTTCTTCTTATTGAAACTCTGCCGAACTCTTTTTTGAGCACTCCATTTCTATTGGTCAGAAGAGCTGACTTGATTATCGGAGGATCCTATTGGAGCCACCACTACCGACTCCAGACGGAACTTTATTTTGCAGATCACCGACGGCGACCTCATCCTCCTCCACTCTAGCTCGTTTTGACGTCAACTAGATTCTGCACCAATAGGAGTTATTGTGTATTTTAACTAAAAATTATGTGGACCATTATATCGTGAGGGTACTCAGACTTTCAAGGTCTATCTGCCCAAAGGGGATAGATTTCTGCATGCTAGGATATTTCTTTTATCGCCTCCTATAAAGAGCTTTTATGCATATTGCATGTTCATAGTTTATGTCATTATATGATTGTGTTGTTGGTAAATACCCATTATCTAATATTTGATATTCTTATTATTTGTTTGTAAAGTCTCTTTTGGTGTTAATAATAATAATATCATTATTGAAGTCTTGACCGGATTAAATTATAAGAGATAGAAACAAGATATGAAATTTTTTTCTAAGGATTGCTAACATTGATTTGGCATTGCGTAAAAATAAACCTGATGATCTTAATATCCAAAGTACACTAGATCAGAAAGATTATTTTGCTAAGTGAAAAAAATCTAACAGGCTTAGCTTTATTACCGTTAAGAGATCAGTTTCTAAGTATCTTTTGAGTGGTCTGCCAGAGACTAATAGTACTAAGAAACTATTTGATGGTATAGGATAGAGATACCTTGCATCTGAAAATATCGAGTCTGGTTGTCTGATGAAAGAATTGACCACCATGAGATATGACAATGTTGGGGGTGTTAGGGAATACATTCTAAAAATGGTTCATCTGCATACCAAACTTAAGAATCTGAAAATTGAATTGCCTAACTCCTTTCTAGTGCCTCATGCTTTGAATTCCTTACCTGCTGAATTCTTCCAATTCAAAATTGCCTATAATACTTTAAATGAAATCTGAAATATTAATGAGTTAATCACTAAATGTGTTGCTGAGGAAGAGAAACTAAAGAAAGAAAAAAGTGAGATTGCCCTTCTTTCCTTCCAACCAAAACTCCATTCTGGCAAAGATTTTATGAAGAAGAAAAAGAATAAACCTGCTGCTCCTAAACGATTTTAGAATGTTAAAGGATATGGTAACAACCCTGATTAGAATTATTTTGTAGGTGGTCCCAAAGCTGCTATTGGAAAAGATGTCAAATGTTTTCACTATAAAAGGAACGGCCACATAAGAAGTCAATGCTATAAGTTCCAGTCTTAGTTAGAAAAAAAATAAAAATAAGAAGATAAGCCCCTAGCTCTTGTTTGTTATGAGTCAAATATAGTTGATGTCTCTATTGATTCCTGGTGGATAGATAGTGGAACCACAACTCATGATGTCATTTTCTTGCAGGAATTCATAAACAAGAGGAAACCAAGCTTGAAAGAGACCAAGCTGAAAGTAGAAAATGATCTTGTAGTTGAAGTTGAATATATATGATTTGTTAAGTTGTCTTTAGAATCTGATTTTAAAATTTCTTTAAAAAATATTTTTTATGTACGAAGGAATTTGATTTATGTTTTCTCTTTAGATAAAATTGGATTTGATTTTGATTTACATAATAAAAAAGTTGATTTGAGATTTAATTTTCAAATTATTGGTTATGGCATTTTGAGTGATGGATTATATAAATTATGTTTACCTTATGATAATCCCTATGCTTCTTTGAATGTTAAGAATATGATTGCAAAATGTTCTAGAATCCAAAAAAGATCCTTTATGTTGTGGCACAAATGCTTAGGACACATATTTAAGAAAAGAATTGATAGACTAATTAAGGATGATATCTTGCCTACCTTGGATTTTGGAGATATGGAGACTTGCATTGATTTTATTAGAGGTAAATTGACTAAGACTAAAAAGAAAGGAGCAACTCGTAGTTCAGACCTTCTAGAAATAATTCACACTGATATCAGTGGACCTTATTCTTCTACAATCTATGGCAATAAATACTTTATCACACTTATTGATGATTTTTCTCGATATGGTTATCTTTACTTGATTAAAGAAAAGTCTAATGTGTTGTTCCTACGGTTGCTTGAAGCCACAGCCGTAGATCCGATCTCTTGCATAAACCTGGGTGTTAATCCAGCAAACTGAAGAACATCTAAGAAAGATGAGAGAAGCTAGGATTTTTGTGTTAGAACCAGAGAGAAGAGAGTTAGAAAGAAAAGCTCCATTGTAATCCCTTAGGCTAACCCAATATATGAAAGTATTCACCGAACCCAAGTCTCACATGCTCTCATCCCATAGATCTAATCCCAACCCATATATGAATTAGCCCCCTTAAAACCTTTCAAACCAGGCCTTAAGACCCCTAGGATCAACCCAGACCCTAGCCCAAAATAGACCCTCGTGCAACACAGCCCGCGCACTAAGTCGGCTCAGTCTCAGCACTGAGCCGACTAAGTTTCACTGGGTCGGCTCCAGACTGAGCCGACCCAGTTCTGTGCTGTGCCTATAATCCCGAAACTCGACCTTACTATTTTGCCTATGCTTTGAGACTTAGTCGACCCAATTTTGGGCCGAGCCAGCTAACCTGCAGAAAATATTCTTTCTGCAGTCTTGAATCTCCGACTTTGAATTTTTGCTCCATCTTGAATTTCAAGTCTTCAAAGCACCAACCAAGCCTCTTGAGACCCTCAATATCCAAACCTCAAGCCTATGGAGAGCTACATACCGCCTCCATCTTAGGACAACTCCTATCCTAGCCTAGGACCACACCTATCCTAGCCTCCCCAAAGCCCTCACCGTAGCTCCACTCACAGCCTTCCAAGGCTTGGGAGCACCACACCACCTACAATCTCTATCTTGGTGTGCCCAAGCCTTAGCACATCTGGCAACATCCTCCTGCACGATTCTACTGTCCCTGCATGTCCTGATAGCCCCTCGTGCTCATCTTGTCATGACCGTTCTTCTTCAACTGCTGACATTCCTTTGAGGCCTTCGGAATGACCGCCTCCACCGCTGAAGTTCTTGGCTTATTTCTTTGCATCACCTTTGGAGTTATAGGTATCCTTCGGCTTGGCAGCTGCATCACCTATCCTGAACTTTTCTGAAGATCATGCAATGTTCCTTTACCGACACTCGTCGCATATCTTGATGCTCCACCAACACTGTCCCCTCAGAGTCACGCCTATCTCCCTGCACAATCCTCTTAACCTAGATCTGTACAGCCCTGGCACTGGTGCTGGGATATAGGTCCTCCCTCTACACCCCTCTGCTCTGAACCCGTGTCATAACTTTCTCCCTCCGTAAAGCCACCTCTGCCCAGTGCTCTACCTGAAGCTGAAGTCTCCCTAATGCCATAGAAGTCGACTCTATCTTCAAATCCCCCGAGGTCAACCACCCAATGCTGTACTGTTGGGCCTGCCGTTGTACCTCAAACACCATCACTACCCCTTTGGACCCTCTACACTCCATAGATCTATTCGAAACCATCTCAGACACACCGCATCCTGCGGGCTCCTCCGAGATCACCAAGATTTCATCCGAATCTTCACTTTTAGCAACTGTACTGATGGAATCTGAGCTTTCTCCTCCCTTGCACTTCTTCAAAAGCGGACACTTCTGCTTAAAGTGTCTTGCTTCTCTATACTTGAAGCATCTCTTGGACCTCTTGCTGCCCCTTTGTTCGTCATTCTTTCCTTTTTTGTGCTTCTCTAAAACTATAAGACTCTCCAGGAAGACCTCCCTCTTCGTCATCCATTTTCGCTGCTCGTTGGACTTGAGTACTGATACGATCTTCTTGTACATCAGTGTCTCCTTATCATACAGCAAAGTTGTCACCAATGGATCGAAGCTCCCGGATAGCAAACACAGTAATAATAGACTCTTATCCTCTTCTTCTAAATCCACTCCTATATTGAGCAAGTCCATGCTCATCCGATCAAACTGTTGAATATGCCCCGCAACATCCTCGCCCTCCTATATTCGAAGGCTATATAATTGCTTCTTCAGCATCAATTTATTACACATGTTCTTCTTCATGTATAACTGCTACAACCTCGACCATAATCTCTTGGATGTTCTCTCCTCCAACACACCATACAAAATCTCATCTACCAAACAAGTTCTAATCGTGGCACATGCCCTTTTCTCCAAGGACACCCACTCCTTATCTGTGATCTCCTCTGGCCTATCTTTCAAGGTCGAATCCAACCTCATCTAAACCAGCAGCTCCTCTATCCTTACCATCCATATTGTAAAACTTCTCTTTCCATCAAACATCTCTAATCCTACCTTCAACCCGCTATTCTCCATGATCAATTCGAATCAAATAATAGCAAACAAATAGATCTAAGAAATACCTTGAATAAGGATGGTGGACAGCAGCCCTATGATCTTTTCCTTCCTTATGAAGCTTGGAGAAAGCCTTTAGATCTGAATCTCGCTGTTGATCTCTATTGAAAACTGATCTTCTTCCTTCTTCATGCTCAACCTTGCTCTGATATCAATTGTTGTTCTTACAGCTGCTCAGAGCCACAGCCATAGATACAATCTCTTGCGTGAACCTGAGTGTTAATCCAGCAAACTAAAGAAGATCTAAGAAAGATGAGAGAAACTAGAATTTTGGTGTTAGAACCAGAGTGAATAGAGTTAGAAAGAAAAGCTCAATTATATTTTCTTAGGCTAACCCAATATATGAAAGCATTCATCGAGCCCAAGTCTAACATGCTCTCATCCTTTGGATCTAATCCCAACCCATACATGAATTAGCCTATTTAAGACCTCTCAAATTAGACCTTAAGACCTCTAGGATCAACCCAGACTCTAGCCCAAAACAAACCCTCGTGTAACTCTGCCCGTGCACTGAGTCAGCTCATTCTCAGCACTGAGTAGGCTAAGTTTCACTGGGTTAGCTCAGTCTGAAATTGAGCCAGCCCAGTTTTGTGCCGTGCTTACAGTCCCAAAACTCAATCTTTCTATTTTGCCTATGCTCTAAGACTTAGCCGACCTAATTTTGGACTAAGCCGACTAACCTACAGAAAATATCCTTTCTATAGTCTTAATTCTCTGACTTTAGTTTTTTGCTCCATCTTGAATCTCAGATTTTCGAAGCACCAACCAAGCCTCTTGAGACCCTCAATACCCAAATCTCAAGCCCATGGAGAGCTACATTCCGCCTCTACCCTAGGACAACTTCTATCCTAGTTCTAGGACCACACCTATCTTAGCCTCCCAAGAGATCTCACCCTGGCTCCACCCATGGCCTTCCAAGGCTTGAGAGCACCACACCATCTACAATCTCCACCTTGGTGCGTCCAAGCCTTGGCACACCTAGCAACATCCTTCTGCACGATCCTGCTATCCTTGCATGTCCTGATAGCCCCTCGTGCTCACCTTGCCACGGCCATTCTTCTTCAACTGCTGAGCTTTCCTTGAGGCCTTCGGGATGACTGCCTCCACCGCTAAAGTTCTTGTCTTATTTCTTTGCACCATCTTTGGAGTTGTAGGTATCCTTCTGCTTGGCAGCTGCATCACTTATCCTGAACTTCCCTGGAGATTATGCAATGTTCCTTTACCGACACTCGCCATATATCCTAATGCTCCACCTGACACTATCTCCTCAGAGCCACGCCTATCTTTCTGCACAATCCTCTCCATCTGGATCTATATAGCCCCAGCACTGGTGCTGGGATATAGGTCCTCCCTCTGCACCTCTCTACTCTGAACCCATGTCACAGCTTTTTCCACCCATAAAGCCACCTCTGCTCGGTGCTCCACCTGGAGCTAAAGTCCTCCTGATGCTGCAGAAGCCGACTCTATCTCCGAGTCCCCCGAGACCAACCATCCAGTGCTGCACTGTTGGGCCTGTCGCTGTACCTCGAACATCGTCGCTGTCCTTTTGGATCCTCTGCACTCCACAGACCTATCCAAAATCGTCTCAGACACACCGCATCCTACGGGCTCCTCCGAGACCACCAAGATTTCATCCAAATCTTCACTTTTAGCGACTGTACTGATGAAATCCGAGCTTTATCCTCTCTTGCACTTCTTCCAAAGCGGACACTCTCACTTAAAATATCTTGCTTCTCCGCACTTGAAGCATCTCTTATATCCCTTGCTACCCCTCTGTTTGTCCTTCTTCTCTATTCTATGGTTCTTTGAAACCACAAGACTCTCTTGGAAGACCTTCCTCTTCGTCATCTATTTTCGTTGCTCATTAGACCTGAGCACTGATACAATCTTCTTGTACACCAGTGTTTTCTTACCATACAGCGAAGTTGTCACCAACAGATCGAAGCTCCCGGGTAGCGAACACAGCAATAATAGACTATTGTCCTCCTCTTCTAAATCCATCCCTATATTGAGCAAGTCAATGCTCATCCAATCGAACCGCTGAATATGCCCCGCAACATCCTTGCCCTCCTGCATCCGAAGGCTATACAGTTGCTTCTTCAGCATCAACTTGTTACACATGTTCTTCCCTATATACAACTGCTGCAGCCTCGACCATAATTCTTTGGGTGTTCTCTCCTCCAATACACCATACAAAATCTCATCCGCCAAACAAGCCCTAATCATGGCACATACCCTTTTCTCCAAGGACACCCACTCTTTGTCTATGATCTCCTCCGATCTATCTTTCAAGATCGAATCCAACCTCATCTAAACCAGCAGCTCCTCCACTCTTACCATCCTCATCGTGAAACTTTTCTTTCCATCAAACTTCTCTAATCCTAACTTCAATCCGCTGTTCTCCATGATCAATCTGAATCAAATAATTATAAATAGATAGATCTGAGAAATACCTTGACTAGGGATAGTGGACAGTAGCCCTGTGATCTCTTTCTTCCTCATGAAGTCTGGAGAAAGCTTTTAGATCTGAATCTCATTGCTAATCTCTA
Organism: Cocos nucifera; assembly: GCA_006176705.1. Lineage (NCBI taxonomy): Eukaryota > Viridiplantae > Streptophyta > Magnoliopsida > Arecales > Arecaceae > Cocos > Cocos nucifera. The sequence goes on from QRFJ01000271.1 coordinate 172,790, forward strand.
TTGAAAATCGATCTTCTTCCTCCTTCATGCTCAACCTTGCTTTAATACCAATTGTTGTTCCTATGGCTGCTCGGAGCCACAGCCGTAGATTCGATTGTTTACGTGAACCTGGGTGTTAATCTAGCAAACTGAAGAAGATCTAAGAAAGATGAGAAAAGCTAGGATTTTGGTGTTAAAATCAGAGAGAAGAGAGTTAGGGAGAAAAGCTCAATTATATTTTCTTAGGCTAACCCAATATATAAAATCATTCACCAAGCCCAAGTCTCACATGCTCTCATCCCCTAGATGTAATCCCAATCCATACATGAATTAGCCTCTTTAAGACCTCTCAAATCAGGCCTTAAGACCCCTAGGATTAACCCAGACCCTAGCCTAAAATAGACCCACGCATAACTTTGTCCGCGCACTGAGTCGGCTTAGTCTCAGCACTGAGCCGGCTAAGTTTCACTAGGTCGGCTCAGTCTGAAACTGAGCTGACCCAATTCTATGCCATGCTTGCAGTCCCAAGACTGAGCCGACCCAATTCTGTGCCATGCCTATAGTCTCGAAACTCGATCTTTTAATTTTACCTATGCTTTGAGACTTAGCCGATCCAATTTTAAACTGAGTCGGCTAACTTGTAGAAAATATCCTTTCTACAGTCTTGATTCTTCAGCTTTGGTTTCTTACTCCATCTTGAATTTCAGATTTTCGAAGTACCAACCAAGCCCCTTGAGGCCCTCAATACCCAAACCTCAAGCCCATGGAGAGTTACATGCCGCCTTCATCCTAGGATAACTCCAATCCTAGCCCTAGAACCACACCTGTCCTAACCTTCTCAGAGCCCTCATCTTAGCTCCGCCCGTGGCCTTTCAAGGCTTGGGAGCATCACACCATCTATAATCTCCACCTTGGTGCGCCCAAGCCTTAGCACACCTGGCAACATTCTCCTGCACGATCCTGCTATCCCTGTATGTCTTGATAGCCCCTCGTGCTCACCTTACCACGGCCATTCTTCTTCAACTGCTGAGCTCTCTTTGAGGCCTTCGGGATGATCGCCTCCATCGCTGAAGTTCTTGGCTTGTTTCTTTGCACCATCTTTAGAGTTGTAGGTATCCTTCTGCTTGGCAGCTACATTACTTATCCCGAACTTCCTTGGAAATCATGCAATGTTCCTTTACCGACACTCGCTGCATATCCTAATGCTCCACCTGACACTCTTCCCTCATTGCTATATGTATCTCCCAGCACAATCCTCTCCACCTAGATCTGTACAACCCCGATATAGGTGCTGGGATATAGGTCCTCCCTCTGCACCCCTTTGTTCTGAACCCATGTCACAGCTTCCTCCACCCGTGAAGCCACCTCTGCCCGGTGCTCCACCTAGAGCTGAAGTCCCCCTGATGCCGCAGAAGCCGACTCTGTCTCCAAGTCTCCCAAGGCCAACCATCTAATGCTGCACTGTTGGGCCTGTTGCTGTATCTCGAATACCGTCGTTGCCCCTTTGGATCCTCTGCACTTCATAGACCTGTCCAAAACCATCTCACACATACCGTATCCTACGAGCTCCTCCGAGACCACCAAGATTTCATCTGAATCTTTACTTTTAGCAATTGTACTAATAGAATCCGAGCTTTCTCCTTTCTTGCACTTCTTCCAAAGCGAACACTCCCGCTTAAAGTATCCTGCTTCTCCGTACTTGAAGCATCTCTTAGACCCCTTGCTGCCCCTCTGTTCATCCTTCTTTTCTTTTCTATGCTTCTCTGAAACCATAAGACTCTCATGAAAGATCTTCCTCTTCGTCATCCATTTTTACTGCTCGTTGGACTTGAGCATTGATACGATCTTCTTGTACACCAGTGTCTCCTTACCATACAGTAAAGTTGTCACCAATGGATCGAAGCTTTCGGATAGTGAACATAGCAATAATAGACTCTTATCCTCCTCTTCTAAATCCACCCCTATATTGAGCAAGTCTATGCTCATCTGATCGAATCGCTGAATATGCCCCGCAACATCCTCGCCCTTCTGCATCCGAAGGCTATACAGTTGCTTCTTCAGCATCAACTTATTGCACGTGTTCTTTCCCATGTACAACTACTGCAACCTCAATCATAATTTTTTAGGTGTTCTCTCCTCCAACACACCATACAAAATCTCATCCATTAAACAAGCCCTAATCGTGGTATATGTTCTTTTCCTTAAGGACACCCACTCCTTGTCTGTGATCTCCTCCGGCCTATCTTCCAAGATGGAATTCAACCTCATCTAAACCAGCAGCTCCTCCACCCTTACCATCCACATCGTGAAATTTTTTTTTCATCAAACTTCTCTAATCCTACCTTCAACCTACTGTTCTCCATGATCAATTCGAATCAAATAACAGCAAACAGATAGATCTGAGAAATATCTTGACTAGAGATGGTGGACAATAGCCCTGTGATCTCTTCCTTCCTCATGAAGCCTAGAGAAAATCTTTAGATCTGAATCTCACTGCTGATCTCTGCTGAAAATTGATCTTCTTCCTCCTTCATGCTCAACCTTGCTCTGATACCAATTGTTGTTCCTACGGCTGCTCAGAGCCATAGTCATAGATCCGATCTCTTGCGTGAACCTGGGTGTTAATCCAGCAAACTGAAGAAGATCTAAGAAAGATGAGAGAAGCTAGAATTTTGGTGTTAGAACCAGAGAGAAGAGAGTTAGGGAGAAAAGCTCAATTGTATTCCCTTAGGCTAACCCAATATATGAAAGCATTCACCGAGCCCAAGTCTCACATGCTCTCATCCCCTAGATCTAATTCCAATCCATACATGAATTAGCCCTTTTAAGACCTCTCAAACCAAGCCTTAAGACTCCTAGGATCAACCCAGACCGTCGCATAACTCTGCCTGCGCACTGAGTTGGCTCAGTCTCAGCACTGAGCCTGCCTGTAGTTCCGAAACTGGATCTTTCTATTTTGCCTATGCTCTGAGACTTAGCCGGCCCAGTTTTGGACTGAGCCGGCTAACCTACAGAAAATATCATTTCTGCAGTCTTGATTCTTCGACTTTGGTTCGTTGCTCCATCTTGAATCTCAGATCTCCAAAGCACCAACCAAGTTTCTTGAGTCCCTCAATACCCAAATCTCAAGTCCGTGGAGAGCTACATGCTACCTCCATCCTAGGACAACTCCTGTCCTAGCCCTAGGACCACACCTATCTTAGCCTCCCCAGAGTCCTCACCCTAGCTCCGCCTATGGCCTCCTAAGGCTTGGGAGCACCACACCACCTACATGATGCTCTTGAAAAATTTATAATATTTAAAATAGAAGTTGAGAGATAATTGAAAAAGGTCATCAAGATTTTGAGAACTGATCGTAGAGGTGAGTATTATGGCAAACATGATATAGCAGGACAGCAAATAGGTATGTTTGCTAAATACTTACAAGTTTATAGGATTGTAGCCTAATATATTATGTCTGGTAGTCCTAAGCAGAATGATGTAGCCAAAAGACGTAATCGCATCCTTAAGAATATGATGTGGAGCATGATGAGATCAAATTTGCTAGAATATCTATGGGATGAGGCTATTAAAATTTTCTTGTATATTCTTAATAGGGTTCCTAGTAAATCGATATCCAAAACATCTTTTGAAATATGGACCGGTAGAAAACATAGTCTAAATCAATTTTAGGTTTGGGGTTGTTTTGCAAAAGTGAGAATATATAACCCTATAGAGAAAAAGATTGACCCCAGAATTAGTCGTTGCTATTTCATTGGATATCCAGAATATGCTAAAGGATATAGATTCTATAGTCCTGAAAGAGGTAACAAAATTGTAGTCACAGACTGCAAAATTTTTAGAATTTGATGTGGCTGATATGAAATCTTTTTGAGGTATTGATGTTGATAATAATCAGATTGAGACTATCTCTATTTCTGTGACTGCACTATATGATAATATAGTTTACGCACTTATTGATAAAATGAACATTCAGATTCCTAATCCTTCTGCTCTTATATTGAATCCTCAATCTATTCAGCCTAATGATGAGGTGACATTAAGAAGATCTGCCAGACAAAGGAGGCCTACCATTCCTCATGATTTTTACGTTTATCTTGGAGAAAGTGATTATAATATTGGACATGTGGTTGATCTAGTGACATTATGATGCTGTGACTTATCCTCAATCTAATTTATGGATAAATACTATGAAGGAAGAAATGTAGTCTATGGCTAATAATAATGTATGGAAGCTTGTTGAACCTATTGAACATAGCAAACCTATTGGATGTAGGTGGATATATAAAACTAAAAAGGATTTTAAAGAAAGGATTGAGTGATTCAAGGCTAGATTGGTAGCTAAAGGATTTCCTCAAAGAGAAGGAGTTGATTATACTGAAACTTTCTTTTTAGTATCTACAAAAGATTTTTTTAGAATCATCATATCTTTAGTGGCTCATTATAACTTAGAGCTTCATTAGTTGGACGTAAAAACTACTTTTTTGAATGATAATCTCAGTGAGAAAGTATATATATGAAATAGCCTGAAGATTTTTAGGAAAGTAAGAGAGAATATTTAGTCTGCAAATTGAAGAAGTCAATCTATAGTCTGAAACAAGCATATAGACAATGGTATTTGAAATTTGATGAGGTGGTAACCTCTCTTGATTTTGAAGAAAATAAAGTTGATCAGTGCATTTATCTCAAGACCAATAGAAGCAAGTTTATTTTTCTTATTCTATATGTTGATGATATTTTGCTTGTCAGTAGTGATTATGATATGCTCAATGAGACTAAACAAATGTTATCTAGGACTTTTGATACGAAAGATCTTGGAAAAATAGTTTTTATTCTAAGCATTGAAATTCATAGGGATAGATCACGTCATCTATTGGATTTGTCACAGAAGGCATACATTAACAGAGTTCTTGAAAGATTTAATATACAGAATTGCAAACTCTGTGATATGCCTATTGCCAAAGGTGATAAGTTCAGTAAAGATCAATGTCCCAAGAATGAGCTTAAAAAGGATCAGATGAAGAATATCCCTTATGCCAGTGCTATAGGAAGTCTGATGTATACTCAGGTTTGCACCAGACCTAATATTGCCTTCATAGTGAAAGTTCTTGGTAGATATCTATCAAATCTAGATTTTCAATATTAGATTACAGCAGAAAGGATAATGAGATATTTACAGAAAATCAAGGACTATATGCTTGTGTACAGAAGAATTGATAATCTACAATTGTTAGGATATTTGGATTCAGATCTTGCTAGATGTCCTAACGATTTAAAATCAATCTCAGGATATATTTTTATATTAGCCAAAGATGCGATATCCTAGAGAAGTGTTAAATAGACCATGACAGCTTTCTCTACTATGCAAGCTGAGTTTATTGCTCGTTATGGAGCTGCTACTCAAGCTATTTGACTGAGAAATTTTATCGTAGATCTTTAGATTGTTGATTCTATCTCTAGACCACTGACAATCTATTATGATAGTAGTGTTGCTATGTTCTTTACAAAGAATAATAAATCTTCTAGTAGATCTAAATATTTGGAGCTGAAGTACCTGACAGTAAGAGATCTTGTAAAGAAAGGAGATAACTATTGAGTACATAGATATAGAGTCAATGTTAGCTGATCTCCTGACTAAAGGTTTGAGGCCCATATGTTTTATAAGGCATGTTGAAAATATGGATATACTGAGTTTTTTTTGATGTACTTAGTTAGTGGGAGTGACTTTGTATTTATATTTTATTATTGCTTTATTTTTATGAACTCTTTACATCTCATGCACTTTTGATATATATTATTGGCATGATAAATTAATAGTATATTTATTTTAATTTTTTTATATATATATTTATTTTAGTATACTTAGAGATATCTCTTGTTTATGTATCTATTATATGAAATATGAGATCAGGTGTCGAGTCTCAGATATGTTGTGCTATCTCGTCATTGACACCATGTTGAGTATGTGAGGTAGAATAATTTTTTATGAAAATCATTAGAATTTCTCTTGCTTATTTTGTACCTAAGCATGTTGAAGAGAAATTGGAGGACTGACAATGAAAATAGCATATATTTGGATCATTTTTTGATGCTATTTTCTTGCTATACTACCATACCAAGACTCATGTCGATAGTGTTAGTTATATTTGTAATCATGGATAGGTATTTTGTCAGATAAATGATATAATGACTCCCATGATTTAGCATGATCAATACTATTAGATTGAGTCAATTCTAAGGTGCTGTCTATGAATCATATATTTTTCAAAATCATGTCTACGTACTATATTTTCTGTTATTCAGCTCGAGAGTTGTTTTTAAAAGCAAAATATTTTCAAAATTTTAGAATCCTAATTAATGTTGCTCAAGTGAAAAAATGTGAGAATTTTTTCTAATTATGAACTATCATTAATTAATTATTTATTTTATTAAAAATAGGCTGATTATGTGATGCGGGTTAATAGACATGTATGTAAATCCAATATTATTTGTAATTTTTTTGTTCTAGGATAAGTGCACCTTATTTGAGTTGGTGTGGTTAGGACGACATAGTATAGATTTTGGCCCTACATGAGCCCATAATGGGTGGACATGTTAGGATTTTATTTTATATGGCTAGGCTCCCTCTCCACTTTCTATAAATACCGTGAAACTAGTTCTCTGGCTTGTCTCATCGAATAGCCGTCTGTTGAGAGAAAGCTGGTGGAGAAGGATCTGGTTTCGATGTTCGTCTGAGCATCCGCTGCTGTCATTCCTCGTAAATTAATGGTAAACATAGGTATGCATCTATCTTTTGTATTCTAATCTTCTGCATAGATTTATGAAAATCATCTAAAAAAATTATTTAATTTATGGGATTAGTAAATATTTTCAGTAAGGATTCTTATTAGTTCAATACGTTATTGTAATAGTTATTGAAAAAAAAAAATGATAACCGCTTTTCAGACCTTCGCATTGCCCCTCTCATGTTAATAATCACTATGCTACGACACCGAGAATAAAGATCAAGTTGATTCATTGCATATTTTTCGTAAATCTGGCTATAGGACGATAAGGTCAACCCCATTAGATTTGATTGGATCTAATTTTAACATATAAGAATCAGTTTTTAGATTTGATTGGGTCCAATTTTAACATATAAGAATCAGTTTATACTTCCATTCTCTGGACCAAGCCGATAAAATTAGACATAATCAAACAAGGGTACAAAGTAGATTCAAGCAAGATTCAGTTAAGCGTGGTTGTGGTACCATGTAACAAGCTGAAGCAGAAATACTAGTTAGGACAACTGGGTGGCCAAGCTGCGAGATGGTACCACTTTGTTCAACAACCATTAAAAATGACGTTGTGGAGATTAAGTGAATTACCAACCAATTAAACAAATTGGCCAGACTGATTGATATCGGAAAAGAGACAACTAAAAGTTCTTTATTGGAAGATCCTATTGATCATCCACCATAGCATCATGTTGCAAAATCAAAAATAAAAAAAAATAAAAAATAAAAAAAAATAAAATAAAATTTAAGAATTTAATTTTACTTAATTTTTTAATCAATAGTTCAAGTCTAAGGTTCTCTATACAGGTGGAGCCTTTAAATAGAGAAACAAAAACATAACCTAATAGGATTCTAACAGTTGACTTGAATCCTAACAAAACTCTTATTATATAATCCTAACAAAATTAGAAATTCTAATAAAATAGAACAACCTAAATTAGTTTATAAAAATTAAATTCATAAAATAAATTAGGGTTAGGGTTTAATGATGCTTCCTTCTTGAATAAGTACGCAAACTCTGATTCCTAATATTCCCTCCTGGTTGGAAAAAATTCGACTCTGATGAGGAATTAATGTAATCTTCTAAAATTCCTGGATCGACACGTCGTAATTCTTTCTCAAGGATCCACGTAGCATTTAAATATGGACGTCCTTGCCACTTGATCAAAAATCTTTGAAATCCTCCATCAGCAGAAGAAATAATTTCATCTATAAGAATGCGTTTAATTTGATCTGATGAAGCTAGAGAAAATGATGGATGAATCGGAACTGGCACTGGAGGAGGAATATGACCCCTATTGTCACCTGCATGCATGGTAAGAGGCTCGAATGTGCCTCGATAAGATAGCAAGTTTTTAATATTGAAAATTGGACTAAATTTTAAATCAGAAGGTAATTCTATATAATATGCATTAGGCCCAAGTTTACGAAGGATGCGAAAAGGACTGATGGCTCGAGCATGTAACTTTTTAAATGAATTTCGTGGATAACGTTCAGGACGAACACGAATTATAATATAATCACCTTCGTTAAATTTTAATTTTCTACGATGAACATCACTAGCAAGTTTATATTTTTCTGTATTCATGGCATTCTTTTGCCTGATTTCAGTATGAATTTCATTAATGTGTTTAGCAAAAGAAGTTGCAGATTTAGAAGTATGGTTATTCATAGGTAAAGAAACATGATCAATAGGTTGATAAGGATTAAAACTATAAATAATTTTAAAAATGCTTTTACCAGTAGACCCATTTACTGAATTATTGTAAGCAAATTCTCTGATAGACAATGACAAATCTCATGTTCCTACTTTATCTCCAACTAGACACCTAAGTAAATTACCAAGACTTCTATTTACAACCTCTGTTTGACCATCAGTTTGGGGATGAAAAGCTAAAGAAAAATTTAAAGTAGTCCCAAATAATTTCCATAGAATTTTTCAAAAGTAACCGACAAACTTAACATCATGATTAGATACCATTGAAGTGATAATCCATGAAGTCTAACAATTTTCATAAAGAATAACTTAGCAACAGAAGAAGCTTCAAAAGTCTTATGATAAGGAATAAAGTATGCCACCTTGAAAAATCTATTAACAACTACAAAAATTGAATCATGTCTTCTTGCAGTTCTAGGTAGACCAAGAATAAAATCCATACTAAGATCTTTTTGTGAAAAATAAGAAATCGGTAAAGAAGTATATAATCTAGTATTTTATTTTCTAGCCTTGGCTAGCTAATACATACGACACTGAGAGATAATTCTAGCTACGTTTTTTTAAAGAGATGGCCAGTAAAATCTATCATCAACCATAGCTACAGTTTTATTATGTCAAAAATGACCTGCTAATCCTCCTGCATGAAGTTTTCAAACAAAAAAATCTCATAAAAATATTCGAGATATACAAAGATGATAACCTTTAAATAGATAACTATCTCTAATTATAAAATTAATATATTTTTTATGGTTTTCTTGACTAACTTCTTGATAAATATCAGAAAAATCAGGACAATACTGGTAATCATCTTTCACTCGCTCAAAACCAATTACCTCGGTATTCATGGATTGTAAGATAGTAATTACTCTACTTAATGCATCGGCAGCTCTATTCTTAACACCAGCTTGATATTTAAGAATAAAAGTATAATCCTAAAGAAACTCTACCTATTTAACATGCCTAGCACTAAGTTTCTTCTGGGATTGAATGTATCTAAGGAACAGGTGATCACAATATAGAACAAACTCTTTAGGTAAAAGATAATATCGCCAATACCTATGGGCTTTAACTACAACATAAAATTCTTTGTCATACGTAAAGTATTTTTGCTTCGCTTCATTGAGTTTTTCACAAAAATAGGCTATAGGATGACCCTCCTGGCTAAGAACTCCTCCAATTTCTATACTGATGCATCACATGCTACTTTAAAAATTTTGAAAAAGTCAAGATGTATCAGTACAGGTGTCTTAGTCATCCTAAGCTTTATTTCATTAAAAGCTCTAGTAGCATTAGTTATCCAATGAAACTTACCTTTCTTCATGCAATTTATAATAGGGGCCATGATGGTACTGAACTCTCTAATATATCGTCTATAAAAAGAAGCTAGATCGTGAAAACTATGAACCTCATAAAAAAATTTTGGTTCAAGCCATTCTCTAATTGCTTTCACTTTCTCAAGATCAGCCATGATACCTTAGAAGAATATGACATACCCTAAAAATAGTACTTGTCTCTAAAGGAATGAACACTTCTTAAGATTAATATATAATCTAGCGGATCTAAGAGTGATAAAAACTTTCCTAAGATGACTTAGATGTTCTTCTCTAGACCTACAGTAGACTAGAATATCATCAAAATAAATAACTAAGAATATACCAATGAAGGGTCTCAATAACTCAGTCATAAATCTCATAAATATACTAGGAGCATTGGATAACCCAAGTGGCATGACTAATCATTCATAAAGTTCATCTTGGGTTTTAAAAGCAGTTTTTTATTCATCTTCAAGTCAAATTTTGATTTGATGATATCCACTACGTAAATTAAATTTAGAATAAATTACAGAGCAAGCTAATTGATCAAGTATATCTTTAAGCCTAGGAATGAAAAATCTATACTTGACAGTAATCCTATTGATGGCTCTGCTATCTATACACATCCTCCATATACCATCTTTCTTTAGTGTCAAAAAGACTGGTACGGCATATGGACTAAGACTAGGACGAATATGACCTTTCTGTATTAAACCATTTACTTGTCTTCTCATTTTCTCACGTTTCTTAGGATTTAACTTATAATGTGAAAGATTAGGTAATTGAGATCCTGAAACTAAATCAATAGCATGCTGAATATCTCGTAAAGGAGGAAGGCCATCTGATATTTCTTCGAAAGTCACATCCTTAAATTCTTCTAATAATTATTCAATCTCAGGAGGTGGGTGATCTTGGATGTCTGAGGTTAATCTAATTTCACCTTTGGAAATGACTGCTAACATAATTCCAAATTCTGAACTTTCTTCTTTAAATTCCTTATGAGTTAAAATATGATAGTTCTTATGTTTAGGAGTTTGAGATGTATTCTTATTTTTTCTAGAAGATCGGAACTCACTAGATTTGGTAGGATTTAACCTAATTTTCTTATCTTTATATGTAAATACATAAATATTCTCTCTATCAAAATTATTGGCATCTACGTCATTGATCCATGGTTAACCTAATAAAACACTAGCAACCTCCATTAGTAAAACATCACATATAATCTCAGCAAAATAAGCTCCTATTTTAATTGGTACTTGACAACATTCATTAATAGGAAGAGATGTTTTATCCACCCAAGCAACCCTATAAGGATGAGGATAAGGTTTCAGTTTTAATCAATTAAAGACAAACTTAGATACCACATTCATAGAACTACCATCATTAATGACAAGTTTATATACCTTATCCTCACATTGTGCATATGTGTGAAAATATTAGTATGTTTCCAAGCTTCAGAATCTGCCGGGGTGGTGACTATACAGCACATGACATTAACCTAATCTTCTAACTCTTCATATTCTTCTTCATACTCTTCTTCAAAATTAGCTGGTTCTAGGGGATTAAAATCTTCTAGTGTATTTTCTGCTGAAATTGTTTCCTCATATTTTGGTTCTATTGTCAGGGTATGACGTGGACGTCTAGCAGCTATGTGACCCTTTGCATGGCAATAATGATACTCTATGTTTGACGAACTAGTTGATTGAGAAATCTTTATCATAGGTTCTCGGATCCTAGTTTCTATGGAAATTGGTCCTAAATGAGAAGGGGCTACTTGTGACATATTCCTTGTATGGCTAATAGGGATAGACCTGAACTATCTAGATTCAGTAGCAAAAGTAGCTCCTCTCCTTTGACTTGAAGTTCTATGAAATTTTTCTATTTTTAGGGCTTTATGATAGGCCTCTCCTATAGATCGAGTGAATATAAGGAGACTTTTCTTTTTAAATCATTCCATAAACCGCTAATGAACTTAGAAACTAATTTTTATGAATCCTTAGATATATCATATCTCAACTTTAGATCCTCAAAATAAGTCATGTAGTCAATTATGCAAGTATTCACTACTACAGAATTGAGCTATGACAGCAGTTTGTAACCACTGCCATAGCCCAAAAAACTGCTGCTATAGGCTATGGCAGTGGTTAGCTAATCGCTGCCACTGTAACCATCATTGTATGTCTATGACAGCGATTGTTGCAGCAATTATTGAAACTATTGCTGCTAACCGCTGCCACTGTAGCCATCACCGTAGGTCTATGACAGCGGTTGTTGCAGCAGTTATTGAAACCGCTGCTATATAGACCCTATTGCAGTGATTTTTAAACTACTACCATAGACTTATCTATGGCAGCAGTTATGGATCCGCTGTCATAGCCTTATCTATGGAAGCGGTTACGTAACCACTGCTATAGGTCTAATGCAGTGATTGACACATTGCCTACGACAGCGGTTGTAAAACCGCTGCCATAGCTTCTAAATAATTAAAAAAATATAAAATTTTTAATTTTTTTTATATATTTTACCTAACAAATGCAGAGATATATAACACAAAAAAATATTATAAATATAAAAATATTTCTAAAATGCTAAAATTTTATTGCTGAATAAAATTTATTATAATATTAAAAAAATATATCAAAAGTCTCCTAAGTCTACATCATCATCGTCCCCGAAAGATGGAGCACGAGCTTGAGGCAGAGCTCGAGCTGGAGCTAAAGCTGGAATGTGTGCCAATATATCCTCAAAGCTCATGAAGGCACCTCCAAAATGTGCGCTAAGCGTCGAGACCATATCTCTCATAATGCCCTTCAGATGAGATGCGCACTCCTCAGGCCGATCTGCTCGCGTCGCAGCATGATCTGGCCATGCCAACGCTGCCTCAAGCTCCTCTCGACTGACGACATCGAAAGCCTATGAAGAGATGCTCATCTCAGACCAATAGCTGATCGACGTATGTCCAAGCCTGCATTGGATCCTCCCAGAGTGCTCAGGCCCCAAGATCTGAGATAGATGATCATGGGGGCCAGAGGTATCTGGGCCCTCGCTCGCTAGCACATCTAACTAATCCTGTAATTATAAGTGCAAATAAAATTTTATAACAGATGCTATAATACTAACCATATATACTAATATATTTAATACTTACAAAAATTCTTCCAATCACAGCGTTCATCGACCTGTCCTTCTTATCCGTACGGCTAGATCGAAAGATCTTGCTATGACTGGGCATCACTCCATCTCTCATCAGCTATAACAATGGATCAGTTTATCAGAAACATGAAAAAAATATTAATTTAATTTATCTACTAAGATTTAGAATTCATTATCTTTCTATGCACACGACTGGCCATAGACTCACGGTCGAGAGTGTATGTATACTCCTAGGCTGCCCAATTCTTTCGATTCTAATGGAAGGTAGCCTAACAAGTATTCAAATAAATAATAAATATTTAAAAAATATTTAAATATAACTTTAAGCATATTAAAAAATTTAAAAATTAGTAATTTTACCTCGAACTTCCAGCTCCTTCAATGTGTAACCATCATCTCCCACTGACTCGGAGGAGGGAGGATGGTCCTGTATCCATGGAACAAGCTCCTCTGGAGTGTCTCATCGGTGCTCGAGCCATCCTCTGTGGAGCTTGACCTTGTAGCCCTGGTACAACTCTCCGATCTTCTTCAGTCAGGCATCTCGAGCCCTCTCGTGATCAGAAATTCGTACCTCCTCTACACAAAGTTATCAAAAGTCAGTTATAAAATTATTCTAATCAAATATAGTATAAACATGTAAAATGCATAAATATAATTAAGATATACTTATCCATATCTCCTTCTACACCCGGTCTCTAATAGTATCATCCATCAATCGCCAGTCTCTGAGCTATACGAAAATAATGTCTGACCGCCTCACAAGTACTACAAAAAAGGAATGCATCTCCCGTGTGAGCTTCCCTACTGACCTCTCCTCCGTATTATACTGCACTATCACCTAATGCTGGCGGTTCCACACATGCGCCATATGTGTGGGACTGCGAAAAATCCTATTAGATGATGCACCTACAATAAAAATACGTTATGCAAATATATAAATATATAAATACTATATAAAAAATAAATAAATAATATAATAAAAATATACACTCAGATGTCGGTGGAGTAGCATGTGTTAGAGATATGGATGACGATGGAGGCTTAGATGTCGGTGGAGTAGATGCCATCGGTAGAGTAGATGTCGATAGTGGAGGTCCTTAAGCAGTTGATGTAGAGGTGGACGGAGTATGCTCTGACTTCTCCTCAGATGCTGAACTACACATAACCCATCGAGAGATAGGGTGAAAGCTAGATGGCATTTCGGTGCAATCATGATCTGCAACATTAATGAACATTAACCAATATAACATGTTGAACAATAATCAAAGATATTGTCTAGGTACCATCCGTACAATTACATATAAATATACGGATGCCAAAGATTATGTACACTAATCAATTGACGGGTCTATCACTATGCAATGTAATAAACAAAAGCAACAAGACAAGGATTCTCTTAGCGGTCGAAGATTCTCTTAGCAGTCGGCATGATTCACGGCATGACCTACCGGCATGACACGATCCAAGGCACGAACTACCAACACGGCACGGCATGATATAGCCTACTGACATGGCACGGTCCAAGGCACGATACAGCATGGCCTATCGATACAGCAAGTCACGGCCTACCGATACGGCATGGCAAGGTTATATTTTCATTCAATATTAGGTTAAATTTAAACTTAAGGCCAAGGAATAGACTTTTAAGAGCATTTAGGTTAGGCTTATGGAATATTTATATGCATTGAATCTAGCTTTTGTTTTACTGATTATTAACAAATCAATTGAGGGTTGGTGTTCAATTTGGATGATTTTGACTCGTGTCTAGATTTTATGTTTCATTTGAGTCTTGGTTGATTTTTCTGATCCATCTACCAAGTTGCACATTTTAATCTTTAGCATATATAATAACATTCTATATATGATATTTGTGGTATCTATTGGCACGACATAACCCAAGGCATGACCTACAGACAAGGCACGGCATGACCTACCGACACTGCACGGCCCAAGACATGGCATGGTATGACACGGCCCAAGGCACAGCATGATCTACCATCACGGCATGGCCCACGGCATGGCCTATCGACATGGCTTAGATGCAGAGCTCCACGTAGTCATTCGAGAGGCAGGGGTTGCAATCTTTGAGCAATAAATTTAACATGTTGAACAATAATATTAGCAATACATCAATAAATAAATTCTAATAATTTAAATCAGAATGTTGAAGTCATCGCCTAGTGGCATCTACAATATGGACATCACCATCGCTCCTGACAAATATGTCTGGGACCTCAACAATATCAGATAAGTTTTATCATAAAGGAGCACTTTGCATGCATGATCCAACATTATCATCAACTTCGGTATCATCAAAAATATGCCTAAGCACCATCTTCACAACAACACCCAATTGAGACTCTAAAGGATCACTAATGTAGAAGACTTAACTAGCTTAGAAGGCAAGTATATACGGTTCTTCAGTGTGGAGATGGCGTTGCATGTTAACGAGAGTAAAACTACATTCATCAATTTTTATACCAAACTATGATAAGTTGTCAAACCAACCATACTTCATCAACGCAATCCTCTCTTTAGAATAATAATCCAAGATGACTATCTTTTCCACCATGCCATAATAGTTCAAATCCTCCGTATAAGATTATGAATCCCTCGAGCTAGCATAACATCCAGTGGTAGCGCTCAACATGATGCAACAATTTTATGTTATCATATTTACGGACCTGCTGTGAATATTAAACTTATAGCCATTAGCTGTTTATACTCACGCACGGCATGATTAGGATCCATTGAAAGAGCACGTACTTCAGAACTCACATCTCTGAGCGATAATCTCCACACCTAATTAAGGACATGACACCTAATTAGTAAATATGTTCAAATAAGTTGTATAAGGCAAGAATATATAATCGCTTACATGATTTTTGAATCATTCAGAAAATTCTTTGTTGTGCATTTTCTCTTTCTTTCATATACTTAAAGCATCATATTTTGCTCTTATGACCTCCTTATGTTTACTACATGCACAAAAAATAAATTTAGGTATAATTAAATATTTTTTTTATTAATTATAAAATAAATAAGACTGAGTAACTTATTTTATGTATGGTTTAATGACATCACAATTGAAGAGCACATAGCGGTATGCCTTATTCCTTTCCTCAATGCTTAAATGAGTGAGGCGGTATGAAGTGGAAAGTTCACCTGACTGTGGATCATCTTGATTCCTCATTGGTCGATTATGACATGTCTCGAGCTTATTTAAGTACATGTTATAGAAATCCATACACTCTTGATCTAAATAACCTTCTACTATGGATCCCACTGAACGATTTATATTTCTTACATAAAATTTCAGAGTTTGAATATTCTTCTCGGTATGATACATCCATCGACAGAACACTGTGCTTCCAAGTGCAACTTCTCCCGTAAGGTGCATGGTAAGATGCATCATAACCGTGAAAAATGATGGTAGAAATATCTTCTCCAGATCACATAATGTAGTCACCACCCTTGTCTTCATTTCCTTCGTATCTTTCTTAAGCAACCTCTTTGCACAAATATCTCTGTAAAAATTACAAAGACGAATAACAGTCATTTTGACATTTTTTGGCAATACGCGGCGAATAGCTATTGGAATCAATTTCTACATCAGCACATGATAATCATGAATCTTCAATCCCCCAAGTTTGACATCCTTACTATTCACATGCTTTGATATATTGCTTGAGTATCCAACATAGATCTTTATGTTCTCCAACACATAAAAAAATATGGACCATTCGGAGGCATTCATAACATAGCATGCATGAGGGAGCCTCCACTATTCTCCCCCTGCCGGCTCTAGATAGAGTGATCTTCTAATACCCCATTCTTTCAAGTCAAATTAAGAATTTAAGTCATCCTTAGTCTTATCTTTGATATTTAAGATTGTTGCCAATAGGAGCTCACACACATTCTTTTTAATATGCATTACATCTAAGCAGTGGCACAATAAGTTTGTCTCCCAATATGGCAAGTCAAAGAAGATGCTCCTTTTCCTCCAATTAAAATGTGTGTCAACTTTCTTTTGATCGATGCTTCTTCTTTTTACCACTAATCGGATTACCTTTTTCAAATTCAACACTGAGACCATCCAACTCTCTAAGTACATCATATTCAGACATTCGGCTAGATGCCTCACCTTCTTCAACAGTGCCATTGAAGGAGCGTGCATCCCTTCTATATGGATGGTTTTGACGGAGGAAATGTCGATGCCCCATATAGCTAAAGCTTCTTCGATGTGTCAACCTTCTAGATCGGGTGTTTTTTCCACAAACCGAGCTTGCTAGCTCACCTTTGATCCTCCAATCCGACATTAGGGCATAGGCTGGAAAGTCATTTATTGTCCATAAAAGCGCTGCGCGCATGGAGAATGACTCATTTAGCAAAACATCAAAAGTTAGAATATCTTGAATGCTCCATAACTGTTTTAGCTCGACAATAAGAGGTTGCAAATAAACATCAATGTCATTACCTACCTCCATCGATTCAGGGATGAGCATTGTCATGAAAGCAAAAGATTTTTTCATACACATCCACGGTGGAAGATTGTAAACATGAATAAATACTGGCCATACACTATAGATGGTATTCATATGCTTGAACGGGTTGAAACCATCGCACGACAAGCCCAATCTCACATTATATATCTCATGTGGGAAGTCAGGATGCAATTCATTAAATTTTTGCCATGCCTCTCCATCGGCTGGATGCCTCAATGCATCATCTTTCGTTCGGTCTTCTTCATACCATCTCATGTCCTTCGATGTCCTTGCCGACATAAACAACTTTTATAGTCTCAAAATCAAAGAAAAGTGCCACATTAACTTTTGAGGTACATGAGTTGATGTGCCATCTTTATTCTATTTCCATCTTGACATACCGCACCTCATGCACTCATTTTGGTTGACATCCCCCTTCCAATAGAGCATGCAATCATTGGAACATGCATGTATCTTGGTGTAAGCAAAGCTCAGCTGTTCAATAATCTTCGATGTCTCATAATTATTCTTCAAAATTTATGCATCGTCTGGAAGAATGTCCCCCAAAAGCTCTAGTATGCAGTTCACTCCATTATTACTGAACCCATTGGAGCATTTTGCATGATACAATCGGATTAAGAACTCCAGCTTTGCTAACTTTTCATATTTGGGATACAATGGAATATTAGCATCCTCCATCAACTTACGGACCTTCTCTACATCCTCACTGTTTGTCATTTTACCAACCACAGGATCAAGCATGGACGTAAATGCACCGTCATTATGACCAACAAACGAAAAAATATCACGAACCATTTGTTCCACTCCCCCATCATGTTGATCGTGTTCTTACTGTTTGCCCTCACCATGTTGGTCCCAACAAATTTCGTAATCGACTTTAAAGCCATAAATAGTGAGGTGATCATTTACATCTTGATGAGGTACCCACGGTCCACCCATACACTTTTTACAAGGACATTGGATCAATCCATGGTCCCCAAATTTTTCTATATCAAAGTCAAGAAATTTTTGAAGTTCTGCCTCATATTCTGATGAGAGCCTACTAAACTTCATCCACTCTTTATCGATTTTAAAAATGATGATACTGCAATTAAATTATTTGTGGAACTTAAATTATATACTAATACATTATAAATAAATATGCAATAAATGCATCCTATCACTAACTAATAGGTAAAGATAGGTTCTATCTCATTCAGAAATTATATTAATTCTATAGGTTCAATACAATAATCAAACGATACGCAACAGAGATCGAATGAAATTTTGGTAGCATTTTCTCTTAGTTCTCCCGTGAAGGGAGAACAAAAGAGAAATACTGTCCAAAATTTCATTCGAAATTCTTAGCATACCGTTTGATTACTGCAACTACCTATAAAATTATCTATAATTTTTAAACCATCTAAATTGGACAATCAATTGATCATAGTACATAATTCTCTCATCTGTATAATTATATATAATTATACAAATATCGGAGATTATGTACACTAATCAATTAACGGATCTATCATTATGTAATGCAATAAATAAAAGCAATAAGATATAAACATCCAAAAAATATTATCCAATAAATTCTACAATGAACCCCCTCCCTCCTAAGGATGCCGACGAGGTCAGACCCCCTCCCTCCCTCTCTCCCTTTTCCTTTCTTAGTTTTGGGTCGGATACCCAAGATCCATTAGGATTCAGGTCTGGTACTTCAAGTACGGACCCATCGGGTATTCGGGTTCGGATTTGGTAGCAATAATTAAAATTAGATCCGGATCTAAATATTCAGATTTCGATCCAAACCCGACCCATTAACAGGTCTAGTCCAGTGATTAATAAATAATACTATGAAATTAAAATAAAAAATATACCTACGACTATAGAAAGGAGGTCGCATCGAAAGCTCCGAGGGTCACCGACGACGGCACTAGAGGTAACATGTGAAACAAGAGCAAGATAGTGAGATAGAGAGAGCAGAGAGAGAAAAAGAAAGAGGAAAGAGCGAGGGAGTGGGGGCCCGGAGGGGCACCGTGATAAGAAGGCCAAGGGATGGGGAGGGCAAGAGGTGGGTGGCCGAGGATGGAGAGCGCAGGGATG
Organism: Cocos nucifera; assembly: GCA_006176705.1. Lineage (NCBI taxonomy): Eukaryota > Viridiplantae > Streptophyta > Magnoliopsida > Arecales > Arecaceae > Cocos > Cocos nucifera. The sequence continues at coordinate 192,324 of QRFJ01000271.1, forward strand.
GTGGTGACTGGGGATGGGAGGGCCGGGGGCAGGCGGCCGCGGCCGGGGATGGGGATGGGGAAGGCAAGGGGCGGCGATCAGGAAGGGCAAGGGGTGGGCGGCCAGTCGGTGGTCGGAGATGGGAAGGGCGGGGGGTAGCGACCAAGGAGGGCAAGGGGTGGGCGGTCGGGCAGTGACTGAGGATGGGGAGGGTGGGCGACGGGCGATCAAGGATGGGGAGGGCGGGAGGTAGGCAGCTACGACCGAGGATGGGGAGGGCGGGGAGCGGCGGTCGGAGAGGGTAAGGGGTGGACGGTCGGGTGGCGGTCGGAGATGCGGGGAGCAGGCGGCGGTGGGATGCGTGGAGTCTCACCGACGATGAAGAGGGGAGACAGAGAGCACACGCACGAAAGAAAAAAAAATTGAAGATTTTTAACCTAACCTACAGCAGCGATTTTCGATCCGTTGTCATAGATCTATGGCAGCGGTTACTAGAAACCACTGTAATAGATCTACGACGGTGATTTCATAACTGCTGCCACAGATTTATAGCAACAGTTTTCAGTAACCGCTGTTGTAGTTGAAAATAATTTTTTTCTTATTTTTTCTCTAAATATTATATAATTTTAAAATTTAATATCCATATTCATCATTTATTATCTAAATAATTATCATTAGAGTATCATCACAAAAAATCATCTCGATCCGATGGCCCTAACTTCATCAATCAAAAAAATTTGATTTCGACGATCACGAACGACAATGCGATGACTGATAGATGGAGACCTCCAATCGGTCCAAAAATTTACAATGATGATCTTGATGATATTTGTAGCATATTATCAAAATTTTACTTCAATCAGATATCATTATCATATCAATTTAGTACGGAATGATTTCGACCGTTAAATTAAAAATAAGCGATCAAAGGGCTAAACGACGTTCGATTACGAGATAATTTTTTAATTAAATGATCTTTATTATAATTTTAATCATTTTATATGATGATGATAGTAAAATTCAAATCATTTTCATATGAACTGTTCATGTTAAGCAGATATTGCAAAAGCACGAGCACATGCATATAACAACCAACAGAGTTCAAGAATAGTTATCAGGGGATGTATAGTTTTAAATCATTCTTAGTCTCATGAGTTGAATTTTATAATCACCACCATAAAAAATGATTAAAATAGTAGCCAAGATCATTTATAAAAAAAATTATCTCATAATCGGACATCATCTGATCCTTTGATCACTCGTTTATTATTTAATGACTAAAATTAATCTATACTAAATTGACAAAGATAACGATATCCGATTGAAGTGAAACTTTGATAGTACGCTACAAACATAACTGAGATCATTGTTACAGATTTTTAGATTTATCGAAGGTCTCCATCTATTAGATCATCGCATTATCATTCATGGTCGTCGAAATCAAATTTTTCTGATCGATGAAACTAAGACCATCAGATCGAAGTGATCTTTTGTGACGATACTCTAATGATAATTATTTAGATAATGAACGGTGAAGATGGACATTAAATTTTAAAATTATATAATATTTAGAGAAAAAATATGAAATAAATATATTACAGCGGTTATAAATAACTACTGCCATAGATTAATATATAGCAGTGGTTACAAGGAACCACTACTATAGGTCCGATCTATGGTAGGGGTTGTCCTAATCGCTGCTATAGATTAGACCTATAGTAGTAGTTACAAAAAACCGCTGCCATAGATCAGACTATGACAGCGATTTCTTGTAACCGCTGCTATAGGTCAGTCCTATAGCAGCAGTTCTTTATAACCGTTGTCGTAGACTCTATTGCAGTAGTTTCGAAAACCGCTGCAATAGTATGTGCTGCTGTAGAGTCTTTTTGTAGTAGTAATTTTTTTATTTAAAAGTATACCATTGATCTAATAATTGATCTTTATAATAAATAAGAATATATTTCTCACACAATTTGAATTTCATTTCATTCCAAAGTACTATAGGAGGATATCCTATCCGTTCTAAATTTCTTTCAACAGTTTGCCAATACCGCTTAGCAGATCCTATTAATTTCATTTTTATGAAATGGATGCGAAAGGCATCCGACATATGATACCACTCAAAATAAGACTCTGGATCTAATAACCAGTCATGGAAGGCTTCAGGATCCAATCTACCACCATAAGAAGTAACTTCTACTTTAACTCCTTTTAATGATTCTTCTAAATCTTCATGTCTGATCGGATATGCTCTATATTGTTATCCTTAGGATCTGAAGTATCCAGAGTTTCTTACATACCTAGTAGGCTGTCTATGATTTCTAAGTGTGGAATTTGACGGCTCTATTTCTCCTTCAAAGCCTTCTTTTTTATATTCATCTACCTTAGGATAATGATAATCCTCAAAATTATTTGTGGAATGGTAGATAATTGGAGGAACTTGTATAGATCCGGGGTGCCTGAAAAGATTCACTAGTATATATAATATAGCTCTAGCTTCCAGTAAACTTAAGGTTTCGTGAAGAAGATCGATGAATAGATTGAATACTAGGGAGATCGTCTTCTACAGATTGTTTGCCTATTCTCGATTCTCTGAGGGATAATTGACGTTCTATTTGTTGACCTATAAAATTTGTCATATCTACGTGACTGTTCACTTGGGTAGCATGAACCTTACTAATCTCAGTACGAAGTTGATCCAAAAACTGGTAAATTTGATTTAAAGATTTTTGAAAGGCTATTTAATTTTTTTTGACAGTTTTTAATTTTTTTTTCATTGTAGTTTGTATATCTTTTAAATTATCAATAGTTATAATAGAGAAATTTAAAATTAATTTTAACTATGATGCTTATAATAAAAATTATAAAATTAAATTTAATATCTATATTTTTTATTAGTATAATAATAAAATATATGTATGTTAGGTGCAAGAAATAGTAAATATGTAGGAAAATATAAATATAAATAATTTTTAAATTATTTAAAAATTTAAAAAAAATTAAAATTTAATAAAAAATTTATATCATTCATCTCATCTGAAGATGATGCTTGCAGGTTGAAGAGCAAAAAAAAATTTTTTTTTTTTTTTTTAAGATTTGTGGATCCTATGGACCGCTGCTTATAAGTGATTTGTGAACCATGAGGATTCCTTCAGCAGGCGGGGCTCCCGCGAGTGGCTAGGGCAGGGAAGGGGACGGCGGCCTTCGATCGATCGACGGGGCGATGGCAGATGGCGGTGACGACGGTCCGACGACGAGGCGACAGCGACGGTGGTCCGGCTATGGGGCGGTAGCGACGACGGAAGAGGCGGTGTCGATGGTGCCGGAGGGGAGAGACGGCAAAGGGGCTCGGCACAGGCGTCTCACCCGTCGGTCGGATGGTGGACGACAGCGAGAGGTGGCGGAGCAGGGTCGACGGGAGGTGGTTTTCTTCTTCGGCCGCTCCAAGCCTTCCACCCGAATGATTCCTCCGACGGAAATCGAAAGAGAGAGTTTGTCGTCAGCACGATGGTGGTCGGCTGGTGATAGGGCGACGGAGAGGGGAAAGGGGCAAGCGACCTCAAGGCCCCAAGGAGTTCCGAACGGTTGGGAGGTTTGAGGAAAAAAAGGCTTGACGCCTGGAGCGACGGTATGTCGATGATGACGGGAAGAAGGCGATGCGGCGTCGGTAGTCGACGGAAGAGGAGAGAGGAGACGGTGATGGGGGGCGCGGGCGCCGGTGCCTCAGTAGACGGCCAGTGACGAGGGTCGGAGGTGGCGCCGACGATGAAGGTAGTGATGAGGGTCGGCGGCGGGCTGAGCTGCGACATGGGAGGCGTTTGTTAGGCTGGTGTCAGTCGGGTGTGAGGTGTCGGCGGCGGAGACAGTGATGCCGGCGAGAGCTAAAAGGGAAATCGGGGGGGCGGAGACAGTGATGCCGGCGAGAGCTAAAACGGAAATGGGGGGGGGTTGTGGTGGGGGCGCGCAGGAGAGGACCAAGTTGTGGTCCGGCTAGAAAGAAAGAGGGGGAGAGGGGCCTGGTGGTCGGGATATAGTGGACCGAGAGAAGAGAAGAGAGAGAGAGAGAGAGAGAGAGAAAGGGAAAGATGGGGAAGATGATGATTTTTTTTTTTTTTTTTTTTGATCGAGTGGAAGGCGACGGGTAAGAGGGGGAAGAAAACGTTGTAGAAAAATTTGTAAGATATTTACTCGGTATTAAATTGATGTAAAATTTTTTAAAAAAATAAAAATAAAAATAAATTTTAAAAATTTAATTTTATTTATTTTTTTAATTAATAATTTAGTTCTAAAATTTTTTATATAAATGAAGCTTTTAAATAAAAAAATAAAAATATAATTTAATAAAATTTTAATAGTTGATTTGAATCCTAATAGAATTTTTATTATATAATTTTAACATAAAAATCTTAATAAAATAAAATAATTTAAATTAATTTATAAAAATTAAATTTATAAAATAAATTAAAATTAGAATTTAATGATGCTTTTTTGTTGAATAAATATACAAATCCTGATCCCTATCACATCGGCTGCAGCATAACATTTGAAATGCACATTTGCAACATCAAGCAAACATTAACCCTATGTTATTATGGTTTGTTAACTAAAGCTGGAGCAAGTTGTATAAAAATTATATAGAAGTTTTACAAAGTTCGGATAATATAACTGAAGGATATCATATAATTTATACAATGAAAATTTGTGCATGATCAACTATCAATGGATCAACACGATATACCTCTACATGTGATAGAAAAATGAATAAATGAAATGCAAAGAGAGAGAGAGAACCATCAAAAGAAACTCTAGGTAAAAAATCTTTAAGGGTTTTGCTCACGAGTGCCTTGTTAAGGAGCATTTAAAGCTCCTTAGAAATAGCAAAACACGTGAATCAAGGTAATATTAAAAGCAAAAATTATTATAGAGGATATAATAAATATAATTATTTTTATAAAAAAATATTTTTTATCTTTAATATTATTTTTATTCATATATTTTGCTATTTTTAAGAAGCATTAAATGCTTCTTAATGAGTGCCCTTAGCAAAACCCAACTCTTAATATTCCACTTTCTTTCTATTTTAAAATGTTGGACTCCCGATGATAAGAAAAAGATATTGATATATAAAGATTATTTCTCGAAGGCATAGGACAAGAAGGGTCTACCATCCATTATCTCCTAAGGCTAAAATATCTCGGGATACTAAAATAGCTTTTCGCTATGAACTTTTTCTTTAGGATCCATTTTTTTGTGGATAAATATTATAAAAAAATTAATCTACTTTTTCATTGACCAATTTACTCATATTCTCACATTTTTCAAAATAGGAAAGTTACTTTCTTTTGGATAGTATTTACCCATAAAATAAAAAAAAAATCTTATCTACTTAAGAGATGGCTAAATCATTTTTCCATCAATCAGAAAAGTAATTCTTTTAATTCATTCCTACTATACCCTTAACCTTATAATATAATATAATATAATATAATATAATAATATAGTATAATATAATATAATATATTATATTATATTATGATAATAATATACTATAATATATCTTAATAATAATATAATATAATATAATAAGATATATAATATTATATTATAATATTATAATAAATTATTATAATGTATTATATTATATTATGATAATATAATACTATAATAATATAATAATATATTATTATATATAATAATATATATTATGTAATATTAATATAAAATATTAATAAATATAATATAATATAATATAATATAATATAATATAATATTTATATAGTAAAAGATATTATGAAAAATATGGATAGATCTTAGTAACTTATCCGAAAAATTAGTAATGTAAAAGAACATAGGTAACAAATTTTTGAGTCATTTTTTCATGTATAAAAGATCATGGATAAATTATTTTTTTATCTAAATATTACATAGAAAATACTTATCTAAAAAAATATAAATTTTTAAATAAATTTTTTATCCTCAAAAGCACAAGCCCTTAGTTAACAAGGGAAAAATGTCTAACAAGCTGCGCTGCTCATATTTTCCCTCACGGGCAGCGTAAGTGTCAAGGTCTATATCTCTCAATCTCTCTCAATCTTAGCAAAGAATCTCACAGAGTTAATGCTGCTAGAACTTGCAATCTTCACCAAAGCAAGGTATCTCCCTGCCATGCAAATTACTACAGCATGTATGAGGGAATAGATCTCTAAACTCCAAAGGAAGCAAAATCTACTTGATCAACTCTTCTTTGGATATGTTTCCTAAATTGTGCATGCGAGAGAGAGAACAGTTCTTTGGATGGCTGCATCTCGTTTGCCAATTCATATGGAGATTCCTTGATATGAATGGAAGATACTATTAAGCACGAAAACCAAATTTTCGCAGCACCATGTCAGCCAATTTCATTGTGTCAGCAGGAATTAAATAGCTGAAGATGTCATTACAGATATTAATGCCAATATTTCTAATAAATAGAACCAACTATTGACAGAAAATATAACAAAAAGATTGCCTGATCCAGCTAACTGGGCATGACAATTTCTTCTGAACTCTTGATACAATAGCATGTTCACATACCTGTCTTAGTTTACCCCTGCAACATGATTAATTCTACAATACCAATACTTTAGTTCAGATAAACAACATGCTTATTTGTATAACAAAATGCTTATAGTTTCAAGATGTTGAAGAAACAGCTTGAGATTTCAAAAGATGAGGTAAGGTTCCTAGAATTAATCCAAGCAATTAGCTCCATATATGGGTTATACAACAACTTAATAAAAATTTACAGAAAATGGCTTCAATTTTCAAGACCTTGAAGAATGCATTTGTGATCGATCCATGGACAAACTACGAGAAAAAGCTCTCACAATTTGCTAGATGCAACAAGATACTTTGCATGACGTGCCTGAGCTATTAACTTTCCAGTCCCCTTTCTCCTGAGCTCCACGGAGGTTACCCCAACTGCCTCTCCTGCATGCAAGAGCTTGGCCTCGATCTCAATTTCTTCCTAAATCATCAAGCAATAATAGATCGAATTAAACTTGCCCGAAGATGTAGAGTATCACAATAAGAGATTGATGTTTCAGATAGTTATTTAATATGAAATACTAAAAAGAAACAGGAAAGAGCTCCACACGTAGCTTTTACTAACTGAAACCATAAGTCATCCATCTCTACAAAAAGAATCAGTGAGTGAAGAATTATCCCTTGGGACAAATAAGAATTATATATTTAAAACAAATGATAAGCCATTTATTTCTATTATTCAGCACACCAGACAGGAAGCCTGAAGATCACACAAGCTTAATCATAAATCACATCTTTTGGATTTTTATTGATGAATAAGAGATTTAAGAAATTATTGCTAATCTTACAGATGACAGTCTATAGAGTTGCATGAGTTACAATGCTAGAACTAATGCTTGTCGCAGATTGGATCCTTTCACCAAAAAAAAAAAAAGAAAAAAAGAAAAAAAAAGAGAGGTTAATTTAAGGAAGCCCTAAATACTGCTTGTAAAACTGAAACTCTGAAGTCACTAAACTCCTGCACAAAATCAAATTATACACCATAACACTCTTAAAATTTTGAATACCTAGTACACTTCTGCCAACTTGTATCACAACAATGAGTTAGCCTATGATTGAGCTTAAGCATTTTTTTTTATAAAAAATCACCAATATGGCACTAGGACAAATTAGCTCCCGCATGGATAAGGTTGGCAGACCTGAAAAGGCCTCCAGCACATTTAGCTTAGTATATGACATTACCCATATCGACTAACTCATACATGGTAAAATTTCTGGAAATTTTCTTTCTTTTCTTTGTGGGTCTTTCTAGCAAACTGCACCGCAAGGGTAAGTGGGTTGACTAAATGATCTGTCTATCCCAACAAGAATCACAAGCAAATAACAACTTGCTACCTTAATACATTCAAATAACCTCCAAGCCAAACGATCCATGTTTGCACTGGATCTAAAATAAAGATCACCGTAAATTTACTTGTAAGAAGAAGGGATCAAAACAAGACTTGCTCATTCATTTTCGTATAGAGGTCTCAACGTAATGCCGCAGAACCTTCTTCGCAAACTTCGACCCCCTGCACAAGTCTGACCCCAAACAAATAAACAAATCCTGGAATTTTGCATTCTCAAGTTCAATTATAAGTCTATAATTATATTATACAGATTTAGGTTGTTCAAAAACATGTAGTAACAATTGCTTACTGATTCCTATCTCCCTTAAAAATCCACCCATCTCAATGCAACTGAAACTCAATAGTAAGAAGTATCCTTCTCTCTTCCTCCAACTTCTTATTCTTACTCTCTTCTTTGCAGATTGACATCATATTGACTAATGGCCTTTTAGCTAACACTTCTCTTCTACTAAACCTTCTGCATTGGCATACTGTGGACCCATATCTCTCAACGACTTCCCGAACGAAATAGTGCTAAGCAACCATCAACTTCCGCCCCTTAGCACTTTGATAAAGTTAGTTTGTGTTGTAAAAAGACTGGGACAGATGCACGATTTAAGTCATATAATTGTGATGGAAACATTATTAAATAAACGCCTACTACATAGGGCACTTCAGAAAGTATTTGAATTGTACTGTTGAAGTCAGAGAATGCCTTCTACATAGTATTATAATATTAAATTAAAAAGTTCTGAAACCAAAGGGGTCTATGATGAATATAAAGTTGGTGGTTTCAGTTCCAGCTCTAGATTTCAAACGAGTAAATCACAGAATGACAAAAGAAAATAGATTTTTCATAGAAGCATGATTTTTATCTCTCTTACTACAAACAGAGTTTGGTTTCTCATGTTCATATACTTCAGTTCAGTTATTTGTCAAACACTATAAGCTTCTCAACTTAATAACCACATATGACTGATATGTCCTATATGGTAATAAACTTCAAACACATTAAAATAGCTTCTAGGTTGTATGTACCAAAAACAATAGCCTCTAAGTTGCAAACATTCTAATAATCAAATGAAAAAATGGTGTCAGAAAAGATGTAGTATCCCAAACCAGAAATCATGACCTTCACACTAGCAGATAAATCATAACCTTCCCACCAGCGTAATTATGATCCAGGTTTCATCTTTCTCTTTTGCACTAAACGGTGGAAGATTTAACTTCAATATACATCAGTTTAGTTAAACCGCGAGCAATCTAAGCTTCTAAACTTAACAACCACAAATGACACACGAGCCTCGTATAGTCTATTGTAGAACACATCGAAGTAGCTTCAAAGTTGTATTCTCAAAATAGCTTTAAAGTTGCAATCTTTTTTCCAAAAATCAAATGAAAACGTGGTATTAAGAACCAAGCAAGCACCCGGAAGTAGAAATCATGACCTTCGCAGTAGCATAATTCTAACCAAGCAAGCAAAAAAATTGTAATTCCAAAGAAGGTTACCCACTTTAATAAAAGCGGCGTCCATGTAGGAGACGCTAATCTCAAGAGAGACGCCACTAGTCGGGAGTCCAACGCTATAAAACACCGCGGACCCGATCAAATCCACCAGCGCCGCCGTCACGCCGCCGTGCAGGAAGTTTCCGGCGCTCTATGATAGAAAGGGAGTGAGATCAATAAAATCCAGAGAGAGAGAGAGGGGGAGGAGAGAGAGTCGGGGAGTTACTGTGAGGCGGGGAGGGACAGGCATGGAGCAGAGGACGCGGCCGGGCTCGATAAGGTCGATTCGGAGGCCATGGAGGACGAATTCCTCGAAGAATCCCGGCGGGAGGGCGCTGACGTCGCCACCGGACGCCTCCAAAGATCTCCGCACTGCCTCCAAATCCATCTGACCTCGCACGCCGACCACGAGGGCGAATTGGAGAAGCCGGCTGGAAGGATATATTGCGGATCTAAATTTTTTCATCGTGTTTATATATATATATATATATATATATATATATATATATATATATATATATATATATATATATATATATATATATATATATATATATATATACCATCGAAATCGATCTACATCGGATCTTCGATCATTCGATCTACATGTATATTAAAATATATATCTAAAAAAAATATCAATTAAAAAAAAAAAATACAAACATATGTTCATCTATAAAAAAAAAAAAAAAAAAAAACCTATTATTATTTTTTAAAAAATTTATAATAAACTAAAAAAAATATTGAAAAAAAAACCTCCGCACCTACATTTAAAATATAGATGCCTTTAGGACACTTTTTTTTTATTATTTTTTAATTAAAAAAATTAGAAAAAAAAAGAAAAAGAGAGAGAGGGCGAAGAAGCCATAAGCCTACATAATGAATGTAGGCGCCTACATTCATTATGTAGGCACCTTCCCTTCTCTTTTTTTTTTAAATTTTAATATTTCTTTTAATTAAAAAAATATAAAAATAGAAAACAAAAAAAATAAAAAAATAAAAGGCGTCCGAAGGTGCCTACATTAAATGTAGGTGCCTTCAAGCACCCCGAAGGCACCTACATTTTAAATATATGCACCTTCAGGGAACCTCTTTTTTAAAAAAAATTATTTTCTAATTTTTTAGTTTTTTTCATATTTTTTCAAGTCTTTTTTCTAAATTTTTTTAAGATTTTTTTTTCAGGCAACAGTAGGCTCTTTTTTTCTGAATTTTTTTCAAGCGCAAGCACGCCTATATTTTCTTCTACCGACGCATCTTTTCAAGTGCGCGTTCCAAGAAGTGCACGGATCAAATGGTCAGAGATTCGATCGGATATAGACTAGACTCTGATCGATCGGAGCCTAGTCTACTTCTATATATATATATGAGGCTCCAATCGCAACCTACATTCAATCGGATCTTCGACCATTCGATCAACATGCATCTTTGAATGCATACCTAAAAAAACATGCCAGCTGAAGAAAAAAAAAGATGTGCACTTGCGTCTGAAAAAATTTTAAAAAAAAATAGGCCTGCTATCTAAAAAAATTTAAAAAAAGTTTTAAAAAAATCTAAAAAAATTAAGAAAAAAAGCCCTGCAATTGGAAAAAAAAAAGGGTATGGTCTATTTTTCAGCTTTTTAAAATTTTTTTATTTTCTTTTAGTTTTTTCCTAACTTGGAGGTGCATGAAGGTGCCTTCAAGCACCTCCAGGTCTTGAAAAAAAAATTTAAAAATGAACAAAAAAGAAGTGCAAGTGCCTCGATAAAAAAGGAAAAAAAGAAAAGAAAAGAAGCCGAAAAGAAAGAAAAGAAGGTGCTTTCTTTTCCAAAGAAGGTGCCTTCTTTTTTCCTTTTTGAAAGAAAAAAGATGCCTTCTTTCTCTTTTTTTTTTAGGTGCCTGCACCTGCAAATTTTTGTTTCATTTCAAGCACCTTTTTTTTTCATTTTTTTTTCAGGTGCCTATTTTTTTAGGCTTTTATTTTTTAGGTTTAGCTTTTTTTCTGAAATTCTTTCAGGTAGGTCTGTTTTTTCTATTTTTTCAAGTGCAGACGCATGCCTATTTTTTTTTCAACCGATGCATCTTTTCAGATGCATGCTCGAAGATGTATGCTGATCGAATAGTTGGAGATCTGATTGGATGTAGGCTAGGCTCCGATCGATAGGAGCCTAGTCTATATATATGTATATATTAGAGGAGTATTGCTACCTCAGCATCTTAGATGATTTTTGTTGTACCATATAGAATTTACTATTTCGATCGTACTAAGTCTTCCATCTTTTGTAATGCTATTTCTGGCTTCTTCTCTTAGCACTTCTACCACTCTCTAGGGCTTTCTGCCTTTCCCTAATTCTTCTTCCTTTCTAGAAAAAGACAAGAAAAGGAAGAAGGAAGGAGAGGGAGGGGGGTTGGTGGTGCCGAAGCCAGAGGAGGGAAGGGGAGGGAGTTTGATGGTCGTACGGAGCCAAATGTGGGGCAGACAGCGAGTGCGGCGCAAATGGTGGTGGGGCAACATGTAACACCCCACTCCTAACTAACTATGAATGATGGTGCCACACCCCATCTTTATCTAAAGGTTAAGGAGATTTCTATGCTATAGCTATGCTAAATTATAATATCAAATAATAATCTACTAGAACAACCATCTCAATATACTTAACATCAAACAAAGTCATCTCAGGGTTTCAAATTTACAAAACCATGCTTTATTCATACATTCTAAACATTAAACCATTCTTTTAATACATGCCTACTTAAAACACTCACACACACACACACACACACACACATATATATATATATGACAGTTTCAAACTTGACTATAACCATAGAATATAATACAATCCACAACTTTCAACTAATACCATCTCTGCTATACATGATCTACTCTTTACATTTCATAATTGCTAATACACAAGCTGATACCAAACCTCTGAGCTAAGCTACTCCATAACTATAGATAAAAAAAGTGACGGGTGAGACTTGGAAAGTCTTAGTGAGTGTAATTTTATCTAATAATGAAAAATAGATAGCTATAATCATTATAATATTATGCACAATATGCTATTACTAAGCTTTCAAACATTTATAAATTAACACAAAAAGTTTCACAAAAAAGATTCTTGTAAAGTACAAATCTTTACTTACCACTGATAATACCACAGCAACATGTTTTCATAGAATTTCTTACAAGCAACTGCACCACCACCATATTTTCATATGAGTAGTCACACTGACACACTCTCAGATAAGTAATCATTCACCATGATACTCTCTGCTGAGCAGTCCCATGATAAACTCTCAGATGAGTAGTCCCACCATCATAACACACTCTCAACTGAGCAGTCCCATGATATACTCTCAGATGAGCAGGCCTCCACCATCATAACACACTCTCAACTAAGCAGTCCCTTAACACATTCTCAGATGAGCAGTTCTCCCATACTCTCAACTGAGCAGTTCCATGACATACTCTCAGATTAGCAGTCCTCCACCATCATAACACACTCTCAATTGAGCAGTTTTTTGACACACTCTCAGATGAGCAATCACAAAATATCATAAATATCAATAAGCTTTTATAACATATAAATCAGAAGTAAACTATGTAAGAAATGAAACCATGTAAGAGATCACTGTATAATTTACAATTACCAAAGCCATGCTATCAAAATTGTATGCATAATTACTTACGTATGTAATATACAAAAGCTATTTAAAAATCATACTTTTATCCATGCTTGTTTAAAAATAGGTAAACTACGAAATACTGATAAAACCACCTCACTTTCTAAATACACCTTTTTACATAGCAAAAGTATTTTGACAACACTATATATAGATAAAATTCACTAACCTCCAACTAGCCTATTGTTCCACTTTAATACTTAATTTCTTCAAAACATCTTTTGAGAACCTTCTTCCTTCCTCAAGTAATTAGAAATCTGCTACATAGATTTTTCTTTTGAATTTCAGCAACTTTTTCTCCTCAACTCAATTTCTCAATCACTTTCCTCTTTAATAACTAATTCTTTTTGATTACTAACTAAAAACAAAGCCCTCTCAGCTTTCTTTCCTTCTCTGACTTCTCTGAAAAACTTAGAAAACTAAACAACAGCAAAAGAGCCGGTGGTTTTAAGGTTTAGAAGAAAGAATAAACTAAATGAATTTGCTAGGTGTCATTCCATAAGGATTTCACCCAATTTTCAGTTAAACAGATATTATTTAGATGAATTTTCAGCTATTAGTTAATGCCCTCAAGCTGCTCACTCATTTTCTAAAAAATTATTTTAAAATTTCAACCCAAAACCTTATCGGTTAAAACCTACTCTGAAAAATTTCTGCGATTGGGATCGATACCTTTGAAATATGTGTCAACACCCACACACAAGTCATCCCCAGGTCAGCCCTTTCTTAAAAATAGGTCAATCTCTGGGTTGGCCCCTCACACAAAACTGTTGACATGTTTCAGGGACAAGTCAACCCCTTTTAATGCCACCTACATTACTTATTTTAAGTTAATATCCTCATTTATTTTATTTTTTATTAACTTTAAAATATAAATAATAAGAAATATCCTCCATTTAGAATCGATAAAAATATTAGAAAAATAAAATTCTTAAGAATAAAATATCAAAACTTGAGTTCTAGTTCAAGTTTTTCTAAAGCTAAAACTTTTAACACTTTTTTCTTCAAAATAAATAGGTTAAAGGATCTCAAAATCCATTAAAACTTACTTTATAACTCACCAATACCTAAGAATCAATTACCATCAATTTTGGTTTCAAGAAGATATATATTTTATATAACCCTCCATATAAACGCTACTTTCAAACTTAAAAAATTTTCAGAACTTGCAACAGTAGATAGTCATAATTTATGCTCAAATATACCATAAATGAATTACTATGCCACACATACATGAATACAAATTTTTTAATTTATTACTTTATTGATTACATTTTCACCCTTCTTAAAATAAATTTTATTCTCGAAATTTACACTTTCAAGTCTAAATTCTCTTGGAATTTCAAATCATCTTTATTACCTAACCTTCATTCTTCTAAATTTTAAAGCATCCCTAATTAAACTTATCATACTTGCAAGTCTTATTTGCATAACTTTAGTTTTCTTCTTACCATAATACCATGTTCTTCTTTCAAAGAATAATTATTTGATTCTTACATATCCCATATCTACATCTTTACTTAAATACTTCATAAGCTATTCAATTTTTTAAAGTTTGCTATCAATCATACTATTTCCCAAAGAACCTTCAGTTCTATTATTTACATCACTGATGTTCCATCAAAATATTAAATACTCATGATTCCAATTCTTTTTATAAATAATTCCAATCCTTCATAACAACCTGCATAACTATACTATTTTCCACATACATGAATATTATCTTGAATTTTCAACATAAACTAGTACTTAAATAAATTCATATTAGAATATTGCCATTTATTAAATATACTTGTAATTCAACATAATAATGAAAACTAAAATGTATAAACTGCTTTTCATGAGTCTCAAATTGAAATATACCCCATAGGGATAAAACAAAATAACAAATTATGCCATGCCAACATAAGCTTCTTGTCCAGCTACTATCGACTGCATCATGAAGCATCCCTTCCAAGACAATCGATAAGTAATATATTATGATGCCAAATGATGTAGATAAGCCTCATTGGGCATAATGCAAAATTTTGAACTGTGGAGGTGCTAGCTCATGCCAATGCCAATGTTTATGCGATACGAGGATAAAATACACCTGATAGGTTGATCATTTCTATGGATAATCTTTTGCAAAAATCAAACAAAACAAGCTCAATTTTTCAAAAATTAGATAATAAAGCCAACAAATTCAATTCCTACCTTCATGCTTGCACAAGTACATATATAAGCTAAAAAATACCAAGATTTACTACTTTTTAAAGTTAATCAATTTAATGATAGAATATAATAAGAAATACTGAAGCTAGATATGAAAATCACTCACCTCAACTAGCTACTAGTTAATTGACTTACTCAAAGCACCTTACCAACTCATTTTCTTTTCTTATAACATCAATAACATTGATTAAACTTATATCATGTGATTCAAGATCAGAACTATACTTACCTTACTTCCAAACTCTTACTTGCTTGCACATTAATAAACACATTAGATTTGGATTCGATTTATCTATCAATCAGGTCATCTCCAAAATTACTCAACTCACTTTGTATTAATTCTTAGCTTTGGCTCATCTCTACAAATCATAAATTTTTACTCATTTCTATAAACCATTAAGCCTTTGCTTATCTCAATAATCTATTAACCCTTGCTCTGATCATCAATTAAATCTTACTTATCTCTGTAAATCATTAAACCTTGCTCTGATATCAAACATGTAACATTCCACCCCTAACTAACTACAGGTGATGGTGCTATACCCCACTCTTATCTAAAGGTTAAGAAGATTTCTATGCTATAGCTATACTAAATTATAATCTTAAAGAACAATCTGCTAGAACAACCATCTCAACATACTTAACATCAAACAATGTCATCTCAGGATTTCAAATTTACAAAATCATGCTTTATTCATACATTATAGTCATTAAACCATTCCTTTAATACACGCCTTTTTAAAATATTTACATAGATATATATGACAGTTTTAAACTTGACTACAACCACAGAATATAATGCAACCCACAACTTTCAACTAATACTATCTCTGCTATGCATGATTTACTCTTCATGTATGATAACTACAAATACACAAGCTGATACCAAACTTCTAGACTAAGCTACTCCATAACTGTAGATAAAAAAAGTGAGAGGTGAGACTTTGAAAGTCTTAGTGAGTGTAATTTCATCTAATAATGAAAAATAGATAGCTATAATCATCATAATATTTTGCACAATATGCTATAAATAAGCTTTCAAACATTTATAAATCAATACGAATAGTTTCACATAAAAGATTATTTTAAAGCATAAATCTTTGCTTACCACTGATAATACCATAGCAACATATTTTCATAGGATTTCTTACGAGCAACTGCACCACCACCATATTTTTATATGAGCAGTCATACTGACACACTCTCACATGAGTAATCTATTAGATATGTGTGTTCTAAAAGCCAGATTAGCTGACACTTATAATACACTTTTTAAAAAAAATTATAATTTTAACTATAAATAATAAAATAGATTATTTTCTATCACAGTATGTATTTGAAAGTATCTGTGATACATCCCTTGAGTTAATGATAATGATAGTTCATATTTTCAAGAGTTAAAAATTTAAGACATGAATTTTTTTTATTAACTCAAAAAATACTTTCGATCATAGGATCATCATGAGGATGGTGATTGATCCAAAAGGTTGGTGTACGATCGCTTTTTTGGATAGATGAGTCTTGAGTCTATGGTGTAAAGATATTGAAGTGAGAGTACAGATACTCATTAGAGAATGAGGACACTGAGCGTGACCACCTCAAGCAGTCATGAGAAAGTCTACCTTCTCATCGATGACTGGCTCGAAGCTGCAATAGTATATTTGATTTTTTAATCTGAGATGCATCAGCAATTCACTTTGAGGATGTTATAGTTTGACTACACCATAACTCAATCTCCTAGCCATTCAGAATTCTAAGATGTATATTGACTATAGTATGTTCATTGTAAAAATTGGATTATACCAATAGAGGATCTATCTACCTCAATAGATGAGGAATAGCCCTATGATGATCATGAGAATCAAGTCCATAAGCCCATGGCCATAGTGGAGTAAAATAATAGAAAGAATTTCTATTAGAATTTTTACATTGGACTTGAATCAAGTAATTAATTCATATGACGAAAATTAGGGTTTGACGAGATCACCTTAATCCTAATTCGGTCGGAGCTCAAGATAGAGAAACTTAATCACATGGGTAACTGCACCGAGAGGTTCGCTTTCAGTTCTGATGTGTTGCCACCATATGCTGCTAGGTGTCATTAGTAGATTTTGAAAGCAATTAGAATGATTTGGATGATCGATCATACTAGTTGTCTAAATCAAAAAAATTTTGATCCATCGAAAGATGTTTCGATGATATCGATGATAGAGATCGCGACATATTCCATTACCATATGAAACTGAACCTAACTGGATTACACAAATAAGGATTTAGATCTGGATGTCATCAATTGGACTAACTCAGTTCCATTGATTTGAATTAGATTCAATTAGGTTCAAGAAAATCATGCTAGTACATAATTGAGCCTAATGTTCTCCTTTAAAATCATTAAAGCTTGTCTCGACTGAGCCAAATATATTTAGACTTACTCAAAAATCTTTACTTGATCTAATTAGAGTTTGTCCAGATCAGAAAAGAATTATCTTAATTTATGAGATAAATTTGAGACAACACCTGTCATTTTTCATCATCTGCTAAATTTTGTCTTTGGACATTGGTCAAATATTGATCCTGGACACTTAGACATCTACCCATGTGTCGTGCATCCATAAAAGAGTACCTGAAGACTTATCCTCCTGCTAAAAAATAGACAGAAAGTGGGTGCATGCTTAGGGAAGCGTGTGCCCCATGAGGATAAAAGATGGAGTCCCATATAGATGGGACTCCAGATTGCTTTAGGAGATTAAACTATGTGGCACCAAAAAGTCTTGTTTGACCCAGTCTTGGCGTCACCTAAGAAGAGTTTTGAGGATCTCTCATCTGATTGGATCAGATGATGTCATCCCATCAATCAGATTTAGATCTAATTGCACAAAAAGCCATGATTGGCCAGGATGATGTGGCACTGCATGGCACAGCAGGATCTATATAAACCCTATCTGCACCTAAGTTTTTAATGCTTCTGCCTTTAGCCTATGACATAAAGCCTCTCTCCCCCCTTTTCCATGCCACCCTCTGGTCCTCTCTCTCCTCTCTATGCCCAAGAGGTTTTGGGCATGAATAAGATACGATCCAAGCAAGTAAAAACATCAGTAAAATAGTTAACCGAAGACTTGAAGACCTTCAAATAGACATTTAAAAGTTTGTGAGCTTTTGGAGTGTGCCCCCAATCCTACCGAGGAGGATATCTCTGGAAGGCCAGGGTGCTTGGGCTACCATGGCTCAGAAAAAGTCGAGTTTAGGAGTCTTTTGGGTTCATAAGGAGAGTTTTGAGGATTCTCATATCTATTATCAGGATCAATTTAAGATTAATCTGAAGAGTCTTAGACCTCAATATCTGCAAGTTAGAATTTAGGCCTAAAGAAAATTTTTAAACTATCTATCCCTTTGATCTAATACAATCTAAAAGAAAATACTGACAGAGTAAAAAAAATAAGAGTGTTTTTCCTTCAACCTAAAATTCAAAGCTAGATTCCATTAATTTATTAGATCTAAGGACAAAAAATTTATTTTTATATTTAATATTAATAGATTTTTTCCACCTCCACCAATTATTAGAATGTGAAAGATCAAAGAGAAAAAATTTAAAAATTAAAAAAATCTAGATTTCTAAAGATGTATGAGATGTATGATAGAACTAGGAATAAAATTTATCTAATTGAAATCTACACAATATAACTTTATTTAATTAATAAATTTTTAAATCTATTTATTTACTATATTTGAGTATTAGAATAATAATTTTTTTAAATTAGTGAATATTAATATTAGTAGATTAGATAGTCTTTAGATTAGGAATAGTTAATAATATTATTTAATTTAATATAATTAATATAAAATAGTGTTAATTATAAGACGAATATAGATATAAAAATATATTAATAATTTGTTATAATGATGCTATATAGAGCGATTTTATTATATTATTGAAATGTAGCCTACTCTTATATCATATGAAAAGTCACTTGCTGCAAGGAAGTGGTTTAAAGGAAATTACATGAGTGTTCTATGGTTTGTATAGAACCATATATATGAAAGCATTTGATATATTAGTTAAACTAGATTTTTAGATAAGACACTATCATTAATGATTTAAAGAATAAATATATTAGGTTCAATTAAAAAAAAGTCTGAACTTCGAAAAGGAGTTAGACTTGGATCCTCTGAGGTTCGATAGGTTTAACCAATCTCACTTGTTATGATCGTACCAAGGAAACTAATTAAGTTAGATCAAGGGCATGAGTGATCGTTGGCTAACCCGATTAGACTCTTACCGTGGTATAATGGTTGGAGATTAATCGACCATTTTTAAAGATGAGCTTCGAACGCATTCACCGAAGTCCCAATCCCTTCCACTACCGGGATTGTCGGCAATCCGATCTAATGGCTAAACAACGTAACCCACTGCCTAGTTAAAAGGGTTTATTCAAAGATTCTTTCTTTAAATCAAATTTTAATAAGTTTAAGGTTTCTTCCACCATTATAGAATGTGGGGTCATTTTCGGAAATGATTGTTTCCAACTGGTCAGAGTTGGTTCAGTTGCATCGAAAAGATGCAACATGTCTATTAGGCATTGGATCTATGGATGAAGGAGGATTGGGCTCAATATTTGGGATACGGTAGAAACCTATTAAAAATCCAAATCTATTGCAAATGGTGAGGGTACTTAAACTAAGGAGTGGATCAATATTCTGGCACAATGAGATTCATGATTAGAAACCAAAATCGGGTCCATGATTAAAAAATCATTGGACAAGAATTATTTCACTCATTGGCATTCCACATCTATTATTAATGATTTGAGGTTCTTAGTGGTGTGGCACCATCCTATTAGAATCAGTAATCATGAAGATTTTCGCCTACTAAGAAAGGTATTAGGGATCCAAAAAAAAGAGGAGCTAATTATTTAAAAATAAATTCTAAATAAATTTGTTAAAGTCTTAATTTAAATTTAACTAGAAACTACTGACTCTCAGAAAAAAAAAAAAAATCTACAACCCTTACTAGCCTTATATGCGACACCCATAGACTAACCGGATCTAATTACAAGGATTGACTTCAAAACATCAAAATTATTTTGGATTTCGAGAAGTTGACTCATGTATTGAACCAGGATCCCCCTACCTTATCAGCTCATCCATCCGTTGAATAGAGAGCATCTCTTGATAGTGGATGGATGAAAGTAATAAGGCCAGATACTACTATTGAAGCTTGATGCCTGATGAGTCAGTGCCAACATGAAAGATATCAAACTGTCCACCAAATGTTGTTTTGGACTGGTTAATAAGATCATGTTGTAATATCAGATCAACAAATGGAACTAATAAGAAATGTATGGGCAGTCCAGTCCCAAGATCATTATTAGAAATTGATCAAGGACTTAGAAGAGCTGAGAAGCTCGGAGTTGAAGTTAGATCAGGATTGCAGAATTAATATAATTCTGCAATCCTTGGTTCATGATGCGTATCATTTTCATCTGAACATATACATAAATTTCAAATACTTCTGGTCGAGCTTATTGAATATGTGGTTACTGCTTCTTTCTTCTTAAAGGCTCAGTACTTGCTATGGAACTTCTCTTTCAGAGAAAATTGAAAAAGAAGAAGAAGTCTATGAAAAAATAAAAGATGAAGGTGAAAGAAAAAGAAACAGAGTCTAAAAGAAGTCACTGAAAGAAAAGTATTTTCTGTATAATACTGACGGCATCGAAAGTGAAACTGTCCTACATATCCGACTACCCTGAAGAATAAGAAGAAGACAGGTATTTCTGGAGATATGCTCGTTATTGAATCTAATCTTATAATTTTTTCTACATCCAGTTGGATGCTTGACTCTAGTTCTAGTGCTCATTTGTGCACTTCTATGTAGGATCTTGAGGGTAGCAGGAGGCTGAGGGATGGTGAGATGATCCCACGCATTAAAAATAGAGCAAGAATTACTGCTATGATCGTAAAAATCTATCCTCTTCGACTATCATCTGATTTAGATTTAGTACTTAAGGATTATTATTATGTGCCTACTACAAGCAAAAATTTGATTTTTGTTTCATGTTTAGCACAAAAAGTCTATGTACTTAGTTTTCTTATGGACCATTATAATATTCTTTATGAAAAAAATAAAATTATAAGTGATTTCCTTTTAACAGTCTCTACCAGTTACATATTGATGTATCCGTCTTTAATATTGAGTAAAATATGAATGCCATAGGATCAAAACGATCCAAGGATAGTCCAAACGATAGGTATCTATGGCACTTAAGGCTAGGTCATATAGCAGAAGATAGGATTAACAAATTGAAAAAAACTAAGCTATTGAGTCTGTTAACTTTCAAGTCATATCCAATTTATGAATCATGTCTTCATGGCAAAAATGACTAAGCTTCCTTTTGTAGGACATGGGGAAAAGGCCATGGAATTATTTGTCCTAGTACATACTGATGTATACGGTCCATTTGATGTATCGGCTAGAGATAATTTTGACTACTTCATAACCTTTACCAATGATTTATCTCGATATGGATATGTGTATCTTATGAGATACAAGTCTGAAGCCTTTGAAAAATTTAAAAAATTCAGACATGAAGTGGAAAAGCAAATTGAAAAATCCATTAAGGTTCTTCGATCAAATCGAGGAGGTGAATACCTTAGTTGAAAATTTTTGGACTATCTCAAGCAATATGGCATAGTCTCTCAATGGACTCCATCTAGAATTTTAGATCAGAGGAATCGGATCCTATTAGATATGGTCCGATCTATGATGAGCTTTACAGACCTTCCTGATTTTCTATGAAAATATAGTCTATTAACTGCTATATATTTATCGAATGGATTTTCTCTAAAATCATTCCTACCACACCGTATGAGATATGGCATGGTAAGAAACCAAATCTGAGTCATCTCATATTTTGGGATTGTCCAACTCATGTCAAAAGACAACAAGCGGATAAGTTAGACTATAGATCCTTTAGAGCTCGATTCATAGGATATCCTAAAGAGTCATTAGAATATTATTTCTACATTCTAGAAAACCACAATGTGATTATGAGTCAGCATGCTATCTTTCTTGAAAAATAGTTTATTCAAAATGATGGCATTAGAAAGCAGATCAAGCTCGAGGAGAAAGTCTTCTTAGAGCCACGAACTAAGGATCCTATGGAACTAAATCAGGTTGAGCCAATACAATCACTACCTCCTCTACCTCGTAGATCGAAAAAGATTTTTCATCCTTCTGAGAGGTACTTAGGTACTATTTCAAAGAAAGTAGAGAAAATATTTCTCATAAGTAATGAAGTTCATGGTGATGATCCCAAAATCCATGACGAGGCGATATCGGATATCGACTTTGAGAAATGGTTAGAGATAATGAAGTTAGAAATTAACTCGATGCACTCAAACTAAGTCTGGACCTTGGTAGATCTATCTGAAGGTATAGTACCTATTGGGTGTAAATAGATCTACAAGAGAAAGATTGGTGCAGATGAAAATATGGAGATATTCAAAGCTAGATTAGTGGCAAAAAGATATAGTCAGCATGAAGGCATTGACTATCGGGATACCTTTTTGCCAGTAGCTATGCTAAAATCCATCCGTACATTACTTATTGTTGCAGTCTATTTCAATTATGAAATATGGCAAATGAACATGAAAATGATGTTCTTAAATGAATACCTTGAGGAAGATATCTATATGGAACAGCCACTAGATTTCACATCTAGTGATGCTGATCACAAAGTATGCAAGCTGCAAAAGTCCATATATGGACTTAAGCAAGCATCTTGGAGCTGGAATACTCATTTTAATGATGTAATCAAATTATTTGATTTCATCAAGGATGAGGAGGGACCATGTATTTTTAAAAAAGTTAGTGAAAGTGCTATTGTCTTCCTCGTATTGTACATGGATGACATCCTCCTTATTGAAAATGATATTTTCATGTTGACCACAATTAAAATATGGTTATCTAAAGAATTCTCCATGAAAGACCTAGGAGAAGCATCCTTCATTCTAAAAATTAAGGTCTATAGAGATATGAATAGAATGCTAGGTCTTTCACAGAAAATGTACATAGAGAAAGTGCTAAAGAGGTTTAGCATGAAAAACTCCAAGAGGGGATTGGTACCTTTCAAACATGTCATTCATCTCTCCAAAAAAATATGTTCCAACACATCTGATGAGATTGAACGCATGAGCAAGATCCCTTATGCTTCAGCAATAAGGAGACTCATATATGCCATGTTATATACACGACCTAATATAGCCCATGCTGTGAGTATCACGAGCAGATATCATACAAATCCAGATGAAGAATACTGGATTTCTGTGAAATGTATCCTTAAGTACTTGAGAAGAGCTAAGGATATGTTGTTGATTTTTGGTAATGGAGAACTCCAAGTCTAGGGGTGTATAAACTCAGATTTTATGTCCGATATAGATGATCGAAAGTCAACATCTGAGAGTCTGTTTATGTGTAATGCTAGTGCTGTCGTTGGAAGAGTTTCAAGCAAGCAGTGATAGCAGATTCTACCATAGAAGCAGAGTATATCACTGCATCAAAAGCTGTAAAGAAAGCATTTTGGTATAAGAAGTTCACTACAAATATCGGAGTGATGCCATCAGATGCCATTCCTCTGTACTGTGATAATAATAGCGCCATAGTCCTTGCTAAGAAGTCGAGATCTCATCAGAAATTCAAGCACATCGAGCAGCGATACCACCTCATCCATGATTACCTCGAGAAAGGTTACGTCAAGATCAAGAGAGCAACTCTGTAAATAATGCGGCAGACCCACTTACAAAGTCATTGGACCAGCAGAAGATCGAAGCCCACCTTGAGAAGATGGGATTTAGATTTGTAGTCAATTGGCTTTAGATCAAGTGAGAGTTTGCTAAATATATGTGCCCTAGAAGTCAGATTGGCTGATACTTATAATAAATTTTTAAGGATAAAATTATAATTTTAACTATAAATAATAAAATAAATTATTTTCTATCATAGTATGTATTTGAAAGTGTCTGTGATACATCCCTTGAGTTAATGGTAATGATAGTTCATATTTTCAAGAGTTAAAAATTTAAGACATGAATTTTCATTATTAACTCATAGAATGCTTCCGACCATAGAATCATCATGAGAATGATGATTGATTCAGAAGGTTGGTGTATAATTGCTTTTTTTGGATAGATGAGTCTTGAGTCTATGGTGTAGAGATATTGGAGTAAGAGTACAGATACTCATTAGAAAATGAGGGCACTAAGCGTGACCACCTCGAACAGTCATGAGAAAGTCTACCTCCTCATCGATGATTGGCTCGAAGCTGCAGTAGTGTGTCTGGTTCTTTGATCTAAGATGCATCGGCAGTTCACCTTGAGGGTGTTATAGTTTGACTATACCATAACTCGATCTTCTAGCCATTCGAAACTCTGAGGTGTATGTTGATTATAGCATGTTCATTATAGAAATTGAATTGCATTAATAGGGGATCTATCTACCTCGGTAGATGAGGAGCAGCCTATGATGATCATGAGAATCAAGTCCATAGGCCCATGGCCATGGCAGAGTAAAATAATAGAAAGAGTTTCTATTAGGGTTTTCATATTGGACTTGAATCGAATGATTAATTCATATGATGGAAATTAAGATTTGACGAGATCATCTTAATCCTAATCCAATTGGGGCTCAAAATAGAGGAACTTAATCACACAGATAACTGCACTGAAAGGTTCGCCTTCAGTTCTAATGGGTTGCCACCATATGCTGCTAGGTATTACTGAAGGATTTTGGGAGCAATTAGAATGATTTGGATGATCGATCACACTAGTTGTCTGAATCAAAAAAGTTCTGATCCATTGAAAGATATTTTGATGATATTGATGATAGAGATCGCGATATATTTCATTACCATATGGAACTGAATCTAACTAGATCACACAAACAAGGATTTGGATCTAGATGTCATCAATTAGACTAACTCAGTTCAATTAATTTGAATAAGATTCAATTAGATTCAAAGAAATCATGCTAGCACACGATTGAGCCTAATGTTCTCCTTTAACAATCATTAAAGCTTATCTCGACTAAGCCAAATGTGTTTAGGCTCAGTCAGAAATCTTTACTTGGTCTGACTGAAACTTATCCAGTTTAGAAAAGAATTATCCTAATTTATGAGATAAATTTGAGACAAAACCTACCATTTTCCGTCACCTGCTAAATTTTGTCTTCGAACATTAGTCAAATGTTGACTCTGGACACTTAGACATCTACCCATGTGTCATGCACCCATAGGAGAGTACCTGAAGACTTATCTCCTACTAAAAAGTAGACAGAAAGGGGGTGCACACCTAGGGAGACGTGCGCCCCATGAGGATAAAAGATGGAGTCCAATATAGATGGGACTTCAGATTGCTTTAGGAGATTAAACTATGTGGTGCCAAGAAGTCTTGTTTGACCCAGTCTTGGCACCACCTAAGAAGAGTTTTGAGGATCTCTCATCTAATTGGATCAGATGATATCATCCCACTAATCAAATTTAGATCTGATTGCATAAAGGATCGTGATTGGCTAGGATGATGTGGCACTATATGGCGCAGTAGGGTCTATATAAACCCTGTTTGCACCTAGATTTTTAATGCTTCTACCTTTAGCCCATGCCACAAAGCCTCTCTCCCTCTTTCTCTATGTCACCCTCTAGTCCTCTCTCTCCTCTCCACACCCAAAGGATTTTGGACATGAATAAGGTACAATCCAAGCAAGTGAAAGACGTCAGAAAAGGAAGAAGGCAGCACTGCTGCAAAAGATAATGATTGTTCTTCAAAAGAAGTTTTGAACATCTTCAAGATTAGATCTATATCTAATTTTTGGAGAATTGATTGAAAAGGAGAAGATCTCTAGATTCTATCCGAGTGGATATCGGTAGAGGTCAGGTGCTTGCGTGACTACATCCAGAATCTCAAACAAATATCGAAATCATCACAGGATAATTGGATTACCCAAAATAAAGGTACAACTAAATTAGATTTTATTTTATTTTTATTTTATTTTTATTATCAGATCAATAAGATCGGATCTGAAGAGTCTCATATCTGATTAGAATCTTTAAAAAAAAAAATTTGAAATATCCCTCTTGATCTAATCAGATCTGAATGAACCTGATAGCAAAAAATAGAATCTTTTCCTCCATAATCATCTACCATGATACACTTTTAATTGAGCAGTCTCATGACATACTCTCAAATGAGCAGTCCTACCATCATAATACACTCTTAACTGAGCAATCTCATGATACACTCTCAGATGAGCAATCCTCCATCACAACACACTCTCAACTGAGCAGTTTTTTGACATACTCTTAGATGAGCAATCCTCCACCATCATAACATACTCTCAACTGAGTAGTCTCATGACATACTCTTAGATGAACAATCCTCTACCATCATAATACACTCTCAATTGAGCAGTTTCATGACATACTCTTAGATGAGCAATCACACTCTCAGATAAGTAATCCTCCATCATCATAATACACTCTCGACTAAGCAGTTTCATGGTACACTCTCATATGAGTAGTCAAAAAATATCATAAATATTAATAAGTTTTTACAACATATAAATCAGAAATAAACTATGTAAGAAATTAAACCATAAAAGAGATCATTATATAACTCATTTACAGTTACCAAAGTCATGCTATTAAAATTGTATGCATAATTACTTGTGTATATAATACACAAAAGCTATTTAGAAACCATGCTTTTATCCATGCTTATTTAAAAATTGGTAAACTACGAAATATTGATAAAATCACCTTGCTTTCCAAATATACCATTTTACATAGCACAAATATTTTGAAAATACCATATATAGATGAAAATCACTCCCCTCCAGCTAGCCTATTGTTAAACTTTAATACTTGATTTCTTCAAAGCATCCTTTAAGAACCTTCTCCCTTCCTCAAGTAATTAAAAATCTGCTGCACAGATTTTTCTCTTGAATTTTAGCAACTTCTCCTCCTCAACTCAATTCCTCAATCACTTCCATCTTTAACAATTAATTTCTTTTGATTACTAACTGAAAACAAAATCCTCTCAGCTCTTTTTCCATCTTTGATTTCTCTGAAGAACTTAGAAAACTAAACAACAGCAAAAGAGGCGGTGGTTTTAAGGTTTAGAAGAAAGAATAAACTAAATGAATTTGCTAGGTATCATTGCATAAGGATTCTACCCAATTTTCAATTAAACAAGTGTTATTTAGATAAATTTCTAGCTATTAGTTAATGCCCTTTAGTTGCTCACTCATTTTCTAAAAAAATATTTTAAAATTTCAACCCAAAACCTTCTCGATTAAAACCTACTCTCAAAAATTTCTATGATTGGGGTCGACATCTTTGAAATATGTGTCGACACCCATCACAGGTCATTCTCCAGATCGACTCTTTCTCAAAAATAGGTCAAGCTCTGAGTCAACCCCCCACACAAAAGTGTTGACACTTTTTAAGGGCAAGTCGACCTCTTTCAATGCCGCTATAAAACTTTCGAAAACTACCTTTCTGTTTTCCTAAGACAGTATCGATATCTCTTGGAGAAGTGTCGACCCCTTTCCTTGGGTTTTGACAGAAACTTTATTTTCATACTCTCTTCAAAACTTTACTCATTATAAGTGGCTTGCTTAGTACTCTTCTAATTTACATTTACTTATTTTAAGTTAATATCCTCATTTATTTTACTCTCCATTAATTTTAAAATATAGATGTAAATAAAGAATACCCTCTATTTAGAATTAATAAAAATATTAGAAAAATTAAAATTCTTAAAAATAAGATATCAAAACTTGAGTTCTAGTTCAAGTTTTTTTTAAAATCAAAACTTTTAAAACTTTCTTCAGAATGAATAGGTTAAAAGATCTTAAAATTCATTAAAAATTATGTTGTAACTTACCAATACCTAAGAATCAATTATCGCCAATTTTGATTTTAAGAAGATACATATTTTATATAGCCCTCTATATAGGTGCTACTTTCAGACTTAAAAAATTTTTAGAATATACAACGGTAAATAGTCATAATTTATACTCAAATATATCATAAATAAATTACCATGCCACACATATATGAATATAAATCTTTTAATTTATTACTTTGCTAGTTTGGGATGTTATACGGTGCCATGGTGGGGGCGGCATGGATGGTCGTGACCTGGGCCTCATGCAGTGAGGGTGGGCGGTGCCTCCTCCCTATGGGGGGCGGGGTCATAGAGGGTGCACGAGGCGGTCGCGAGAGGTGGGCGAGGTGCGAGAGGCACTGGAGGCCAAGCAGGGGAGGTGAGAGGGGGCGGTGGTGTCGAAGCTAGGGGAGGGGAGGGAAGAGGGTTTGGTGGTCGTGCGGATAGCGGGTGTAGCACAGTTGGCGATGGGGCGACATAGACAGCCACGACCTAAGCCTCATGCGGTGGAGGCGAGGGATAGAGGCGGCGAAAGGAAAGGAAGGGAAGGGAGGGAGGAAACAAAAAAGATAAAAAGAATATTTGAAGGGAGAGAAAAAAAAAATATTATTATTTTATTATTAATAATAGTTTAAAATATTATTTTTAAATAATAATAAAGTAATTTTTTAAAAATATAAAAAAATAATATTTTAAAAATAAAAGTAGGAGAGGGATAATTAATGAAAAGAGCATTTTTAAAAAAATATTATTTTAAAAAATAAAATATTATAAAATAATAATAATATTTTTTAAAAATATTAATTTATTATTATTTTAAAAATATAATATATTATTTTTTTAATTTTAAAAATAATAATATATTAATTTATTTTCTAAAAATAAAATTTTTATTATTTTTATAAAAATAATATATTTTGAGATCTAAATCGATCCATTAGATCAAACCTAATAAATTATGTACAAATAGGGCATGATACTCCATCGATTTGAAAATTAAATTTTTGCATTTAATAACTTCTAAAGATTTTCAAGATACTAATGATGAAGTATGTCTCTTTCCATTCTCCCTATCAATCTCTTTGAATTTCTATCTTTATCGACTGGGGGGATGGTAGCAGGGGCACCATAGGTGAGCAAGGAAGTGGGCAATGGAATCGAGCCCTTCTATCCTCTAAAAAAAAATGTGAGTTTGATAGTATATTTTTTAAATAATTTTAAAAATTTTTTAATTATTTTTAGTATTCAGTTAGTTTTTTTGTTAATATAAAGAATTGAGAATAGTGGAGTTCTGAGTATTCAGCAAATAAGGAATCAATGAAAGGTGAGTGTTGATTTTTTTTTTTGATCCAAAATCTATTAAAATGGTGAGTTGATTTTAATCTCTTTTTTTTTATTTTTTATTCACTATCTTACTGCATCAATATTTCTTAAAGATCAGATAAGGCTATAAATTTTTCTTAAATGATGGTATTATTGGGGATAAATCCCGCTCCCATCGAAATTCAGTCTGGTACTTAGCCTAATGCAACTGATAATCATGAAAAAGCTTTGATCAAAAATTCTCTCTCTAGCAGTCGAGCTTCTTCCAATGGTCGAACTCATTCAGTGGCTGAACTCCTCCAGCAGTCGGACTTCTATGAAAGCCGAACTCCTTCCAGACTTCTTTAGCAGTCGAACTTCTACGAAAGCCGAACTCCTTTCGAACTTCTCCAGCAGTCGAACTTCTATGAGAGCCGAACTTCTTTCGAATTCCTTCAGTAGTCAGACTTCTATGGAAGTCGAACTTCTTCCAGACTGTTCCTTCAGATGGATTCTTACAAACGATCCCACTACTAAATGGTTACAATTATCATTTATCAAGACAATCATAATTATCATTTATTAAGATAATTATGATTGTCATTTATCAGGACAATCATGATTGTTATTTATCAGGACGATTACGATGGTCATTTATCAGGACAATTACAATAAGCTCCATCTATAAAAAGGAACCCTCTAGATATGTTTTCTCTAAGCTTTCTTTTTTTTCTCGAAACTCTGCCGAACTCCTCTCTGAGCACACCATTTCTGTTGGCCAAAAAAGCTAACTTGACCATCGAAAGGTTCTACCGAAGCCACCATCCCTAACTCCGAACGAAACTTTATTTTGCAGATCACCAACGGCGACCTCATCTTCCTCGACTCTTACTCGATCCGACGTCAACCAAATTTCGCACCAACAAAATTGGCACTTGAAGGAGGGCTTGAACCTTTGACCTTAAGATTAACAGCCACAAGCTCTTCGATTTGTTGGCTCATTTCTAGGAGCCTTTGATCTAGGAGATCTTTATGATCGTTGATCTTCAAGATTTTCTGATGGAACAGGCGTGAAGCTTCTCCTTGGGTCGAGTCGTGGTCCGAGCATGAGTCTTCCATCCTCTACTTTTCCTTTTCAGAGACCAAAGGTTGGATAGTCGAGGTCGACCGTTCTCAGATCGGATCATGGGGCTCCGAAGAAGCTTGCTCCAACTGAATTAATATCGGAGTCTATCGATATATGGTCTGCATCACATCCACGAGGCCACGAACCTACTAAACTAGCAGGTTGAACTACTCCACATCCATCATGGCTGTAGGTGAAGCCTGAGTTACTAGAGCTGAAATGATTGTATTTGGATGGGATCTGATTGCAGAGGCTGTTGATCGCTGGGTTAAAAATTGTAAGAGAATTAAGAGTAGATCGACTTCAAGTCTACAGTAATTTTCAATTAGTGGTCGGCCAAGTTAGTGGTAGCTATGAAGCGCGAGAGAAAAGTATGATGAAATACCTTGAGAAAGTAAAAAACTTGACTTCAACCTTCAGCTATTTCGATATTCGATAGATTCTGAGAGTAGAAAATATAAGAGCCGACCTCCTCTCTAGGTTGGTCACTTCAGCTCCAGTCGAACTATCCAAAGAAGTATTTTTTGAGATCCTGAAGTGCCCAAGCTCAGAGGAATCGCAGGTCATTTTGCAGACAGAACTCGAGCCGAGCTGGATCGACCTGTTGGTTGCCTACCTCAAGAAGGAAGTTCTTCCTCATGATCCGAAAGAAGCTCAAAAACTTAAGAATCAAGCCTTCCGATACGTTTTGTACGAGGGCAGATTGTATAAGAGGTCATATTCGCCGTCGCTGTTGAGATGTCTCCAACCTTCAGAAGCTGACTTCGCATTATAGGAAGTGCACAAGAAAATCTATGGAAGTCATGTAGGAGCCAGATCCCTATCGCAAAAACTACTTCAGTAAGGATACTATTAGCTGACCTTATACCATGATTCTATGGAGTACGTCAGAAAATATGACCGTTGTCAGAAGAATGCGAGCATACAAAGATGGCCGACCTCCGAGCTTACTCCACTATGTGCACCCTGACCATTTGTGCAGTGGAGAATGGACATACTTGGCCCTTTTTCGATGGCATCCGGACAACGAAAGTTCCTCTTGGTCGCGATCGACTACTTCACCAAATGGATCGAAGCTGAACCTCTAGCCAAAATTACCGAGGCCAAGGTATAAGACTTCGTCTGAAAGTCAATAGTCTATCAATTTGGTCTACTCCGAACTCTTATAACCAATAATGGGAAATAATTCATCAGGACAAGGTTCACCGACTTTTGCAAAGACCTAAACATCTCCCACCACTTCACATCGGTAGCTCATCCATAGGTAAATGGGAAAGTTGAAGTGACCAATCGAACTCTGCTGCAAGGCATCAAGATAAGGCTCGACAGAATAAAGGAGGCCTGGGTGGATGAAGTCTACCACATCCTCTGGGCATACTGAACTACTCAAAGACTGCCAATTGGAGAAACACCATTTGTCTTGGCCTTTGAAACAGAGGCAGTCATCCCGGTTGAACTTAAGCTCCTATCGGCAAGGATCGTGGCCTTCAATGAGCAGCACAACCCACAGGACCTTAGAGTAAACCTCGATCTGCTGAAAGAGAAAAGAAAAAAAGCCCAGGTTTGGATGGCGAACCTATAGATGAAAGGTGCCCCGGTACTATAACTCCAGAGTCAGAAGTAAAAAATTTAGAGTGGAGGACTTAGTGCTTCACTGAGTCACCATCTCTCAGTCTTAGAGCCAGGGAAAGCTTGCCCCAAATTAGAAAGGTCCGTATGAGGTGGTGGAGGTCGTCCGACCTGGAACTTATCGTCTGAAGGAGCTCGGAGAAACAATGCTCTCATGACCTTGAAACTCAAAAAATCTAAGGATGTACCATCAGTAATTTTTTCATAATAAAACTCCTTCATTTCAACATTATTATTTTTTGGTGCAAAAATTATGTGATAATAGAAAAGAAGCAATTAGAAGTGGCTATGTTAGAAATAGGAGGAGGACCTCATCTTAACGTGAGCAAAGTCGAAGACCTCATCCATTTTGGACGAGATGGGGGGAGAAGCCCTAACAACGGTCCTTATGTGCCCCCATAGCCCACTAAAAATAGGAGGAGAATCTCGTCCTAACGTGAGCAAAGTCGAAGATCTCGTTCATTTTAGACGAGAGGGGGGGAGAAGTTCTGACAATGGCCCTTATGTGCCCCCACATCCTATTAGGAATAGGAGGAGAACCTCGTCCTAACGTGAGTAAAGTCGAAGACCTCGTTCATTTTAGATGAGATGGGGGAAGAAGCCCTAACAATGATCCTTATGTGCCCCCACAATCCATTAGAAAAAGGAGGAGAATCTCATCCTAACGTGAGCAAAGTCGAAGGCCTCGTTCAGTTTAGATGAGGTGAGAGGAGAGGTCCCAACAATGGCCTTATTGTGCCCAAGCCTCAACTTCGACGTCAACCTTGGATGGAGATAAGATCTCTCCCGAACTTCAACTTGAACTAGTGCAGAGCCCTGAAGAGGACTTTGGCAATCATCCTTTTTGTACTCTCTTTCTTTGAGTTTTGAATTTGGAAGTAGGGGGACTATTATTAGGGATAAATTTTGCTTCCGTCGAAGTTCAGTCTGGTACTTAACCTAATGCAACTAGTAATCATGGAAAAGCTTTGATCGAAAATTTTCTTCCCAGCAACCGAGCTTCTCCCAACGGTCGAACTCTTTTCGAACTCCTCCAATAGTCGAGCTTCTACGAAAGTCGAACTTCTTTCGAACTCCTCCAGCAGTTGGGCTTCTATGAAAGTCGAACTTCTTTCGGATTCCTCCAGCAGTCGGACTTCTACGGAAGCCAAACTCCTTCCGGACTATTCCTTCAGATGAATACTTACAGGCGATTCCACTACTGAATGATTATAATTATCATTTATCAGAACAATCATAATTATCATTTATTAGGATAATTATGATTGTCATTTATCAGGACAATCATGATTGTCATTTATCGGGATGGTTATGATGGTCATTTATCAGGACAGTTACAACAAGCTCCATCTATAAAAAGGAATCTTCTAGATACGTTTTTTCTAAGCTTTCTTTTTCTTTCCAAAATTCTGTCGAACTCCTATCTAAGCACTCCATTTCTGTTGGTCAAAAAAGCTAACTTGACCATCGGAGGGTCCTACTAGAGCCACCACCCCCAACTCCGAATGAGACTTTATTTTGTAGGTCATCGGTGGCGACCTCGTCTTCCTCGGCTCCCGCTCGATCTAACGTCAATCAAATTCTGCACCAACAGATGATTTTCTTTAGGACTTGAAGGCTATGATCTTGCAAACAACAACCTCTTAACCTGATGAGAAGAAATTAGACTCAAAATTGTTCAAATACTTTTCAATAAAATTCTCCTAACTCACTTAAGCTTTCATATCTATTAAACAATCCATTAATAAAAGTAGAGGGCTGCTGCAAGCATAGTAATAATCCTTTCAAAATCCTCTCAAATGATGCTTTTAAACTACAGAACTGATAAGAGGCCCTTCCAAACACATTCTCTCCTACTTTCCTTACCACCACCTCTCATGGATCTTCCAAATAATAATAAATAATAATTTTTAAACAAATAAATTATATATTCCCAAAAATATTGATTTATTATTATTATTATATTTAAAAATATTATTTTTTAAATATCTTTAAATAATATCTTTAATAAATAATGTTTCTAGGGAGAGCAAATAGGATCAATATAAAAAAGGATTTCAATTAAAAGGATATTTTTCAATTCTTTGGTGAATATTTATAATTCATGAATATTTTCATAATTCAAACATACAATCGCTATTTTATGTAATATTTTTTAGCAAATATTTTGATAGCACCAAAAATTGAGGAAAAAATATTATGAGCAAAAAAAATTGAAAAAAAGAAGAGAAAAAAGAAAAAAAAGAAGAAAAAGAAAATAAAAGAAGAGTGAGTTTCTATCTCTTCTTATAGTGGTGGTGCCAAGGGCGGTGGTATCGGTAGGGGCATTGGGGGATGCAATCGAGATCGATGTTTGCTGAGAAAAAAGA
This sequence comes from Cocos nucifera, assembly GCA_006176705.1. Lineage (NCBI taxonomy): Eukaryota > Viridiplantae > Streptophyta > Magnoliopsida > Arecales > Arecaceae > Cocos > Cocos nucifera. The sequence continues at coordinate 226,963 of QRFJ01000271.1, forward strand.
TGAGTAGTAGTGGGGCAGCAGGGGTTGGGGCAGCACTGGTGGGTGCAGAGAAGATATGAGAAGAAGTGAGAGGACGGAGGTGTGATCGAGATCGATATTTACTGAGAAAGAAGGAAAGCCATGGTGGGGAGGCAAGAGGTGGGACGGCACCAATGGGTGTGAAGAAGGTATGAAAATAAGAAGAAAGAAAAAAAATATTATTTTATAAAAAAATTTAAAAAAAAAGAAAAGAAGAGATTGGTAGTTCTTCTCTCTTTCTTCGGCGGTGGTGCTGGGGGTAGGGATGGCAATTTTATTAGAGCTGCCAGGTATCCAACCCGACCCTATCCGAGTGGAGCAGGTTTTATCCGACATGATTGGAACTCGGGATGGGTATGGGTTTTAAAAAAAATATCCAAAGTGGGTTCGGATCGGATACGGATAATAATATGCCCCAACCCAAATCCGATCCAATATAATTTTAATACATATTTTTCATTCAAAATTATGATAATTTTATATTATTTATATATACACGATTCGATTTGATCCGATTAATCCTTCTTATATACCCGATCTGACCGATCCGCATTTCTACTTGACCCGATCCGACTCGATCCGAAATAGGTATGAGACGGATAAGGCTATAAAATTTTTACTTACAGGACAAGTATGGATATAGGCTGACCCAATCCATACCTGACTCGTTGCCACCCTTAGCTGGGGGTGGTGGTCCCGATAGGAGCGTCGGAGGTGCGATTGAAGTTGGCATTTGCCAAGAGAAAAAGAGCGATAGAGGGTGGGACGACACTGGTAGGCACAAAGAAGGTATAAGAAGAAAAGAGGAAGAAGGAGTACGATCGGAATCGACATTTATCGAGAGAGAAGAAAAATCGTGGTGGGGCAATAGGGGGTGCGACGGCACCGATAGACGCATAGAAGGTATGAGAAAAAAATAAAATAAAATAATATTTTATAAAGTAATAAAAAATATAATATATATAATAAATAAATAAAATAAAATATTTTTTAAAAAAGCTAAATAATATTTATTATAAATATTTATTATTAAAAAATTTAATAATTATATGCCATAATTATCCATCCCATGCAATGCGAGGGTCTTCGGTTTAAGAATAATACTTTTTAGACAAATTTATTAGCCAAATAATCCTACTCCGCAATTAATTAGAGAAGTAATTTTCCATTAGTAATTTTTATTGATTGATATATATTTATACCTTTAAAATATTATTTATAATATATATATTTATATATGTTTATCTATAAATACCCAACACCAAACCTTAGTGGGGGGAGGGGGAGCGTGGAACACAGGAAAAATCTAGAAAAGAAAAAAAGATTTTAAAAAATTTAAAGGTAAGACCTCATGTTGATAGATCATTTTTTTTCTATGCGATTTCTTTTTCTTTTCATTTCATTCTCTTTTTCAGAGATCTATGCGGAAAGAGACCACCTGAAGGATTTTGTGCGATTTGTGACAATGTTAAGGTTTAGAGTTTAGGGTTCAGAATCTAGAGTTTTTAAGATTCAAGGTTTATGGTTTGGTCCCTTGAGGTTTTGAGAGTTTAATTTTGATAGAAACATGGTATTTTGTAGGGTTTGGGGATATTTTATTAAAAGGATTCTTCTTTGGCTACAAATTTTCAATTTATGGCGTTCTATTCGCATGATGATATGAATATGATACCAAATCCATGGTGTGAGACTTGCACTAGGCTACGTTCAACCATTCTAAACTGTCACGTAGATGAACAAGTCCTTTCTTAAACTGTTCAACTTCAAGGGCCAAATATGCATCATTGGTGCATTACTTTTTTGGATTCAGTGTCTTGATAATCCACTTCTTGATTTTAATATTATATGATATTTGAATTGATTGGATGGGTTGGATTTGATTGAGCTGGTTCGGATAGAATAAAGATTATGATGCATAGCTATAAATGATATTACAAAAATCAAAAATATTAATGGCGATACAATAGTAATGACATCAAAAATTATCATTAATGCTAAGTTTTTAGTGATGACATTAATAATTATTATTAATAATGAGTATAATAATGATGATATATAATATTATCAAAATAGATCGAGTAATAATGACGATATATTACTCATTATTAAAAAATTATTATAAATAATATATTATTTATGATAACATTACGTATAATGACAAAAGTTATACTATTTGTGATAGCATATAATGCATCATTAGAAAGCCATCATTAATATTATATTATTTATGATAATATTTTATATTATCATAAAGAAAGATATTATTTGTGACAATATAGCGTCACTAAAAAGTTATCATGATTAATATATTATTTATAATAATACAAAATGTCATCCCAAAAAAGATACTCTATATGTAATGCATCACTATAAAATCATCATGATTAGTATAAGTATACTATTTTTGATGATATGTGCATCATTAAAAAGTTACCATTATTAGTATATTATTTATGACAACAAAGATATCATACTATTTGTGATGATACATGGTTCACCATTTAAAAGTTGTCACGATTAGCATGTAATTTGTGACAACATAATATCATTATAAAAAATTATAATATTTATGATAATATATCATGTGCCACTAAAAAGTTGTTGCTAAAAATATATTATTTATGATAATATGTAGTGCATCATAAATAATATTATCACTAGTAGTATATTATTTATGACAAAATGAAGCTAAAATTTTTAAGAGCACCGGAGAAAAGGGTGTTACTATTAGGCTAAGTTCACTTTTAGTTTACAAATTACAATTTATGAATGAGTAGTGATGGTTAGTTGCACTCTACCATGCGTGAAGCAATTAATTGACTACTTAGTTATTGTGCACTATTCAAATTCTATGTAATTCAAATATGGATTGAAGATGACTATTCCACTACCATAACATGGATTGAAAGGAGGCATTTGACCCTTTGTCAAAGGACATCTTAGAATCAGGTCAGGGGGAGAGAAAAGATAGAGGAATTAGCAAAAACAGAATTTTTTACATTCCCTTTTATTTCATTTACTATCAAAAATTGGGTTTTAGAGTTATATTCATGAAAATGAGATATGATTTTAATCAAGCTTAGGTTGTATTCATCTTCTTAATTTCAATCTAACTCACTTTCCTAAAATATATATGATAAATAAAAATAAATTAAAAAAATTAAAATTTTATAGATAGTAGATATCGACTTCTACACTAAGTTTGCTTTTTGTAGCTTCATTAGATTTCTCGTAGATTAGGAGATATGCTCGGTTAAAATCTTATCTAAAAGAAAAAAAAATTGTTTGACTGACCTTTTTAAGTTCTAAATGAAGAAATTTTGCCTTGATCAATAGATTAATAAGTTTAATTTTTTCTATATATAAAATATTATATTTATTTGTATTATTCCTTTTGTAATATATAATAACTACAGCAGAGTGAAGGAATAAAAATAATATATTTTTTGTTTTTACATACTGATTTTGAATAAATATTGAAGTTTTATGTAAATTTTTTTTATCATTTAGCTAGAAATATATATATATATATATATATATATATATATATATATATATATATATAATATACACACACATAGATATTTATTATAAAATAAATTATAATACAATTATCTATTTTTCATGTAATTTATATTTATATAATTTTTTATACATAAATATTATCATATCAATTAAGTCTTGTTGTGAGTCGATCGAACTGATTTTACTCAAAATTTAAGAAATTTAAGTAACCACGATGCAAATTTTGACAGAGATGATGCCAATTCTTGGCAACTGAACTTAAAATAACCTATAAAATTGATCAGCTTTGATATTATTTTATTGTGACGACAACAACATTCAAAAACATTTGTTAGAATGTTATTAATGGATGCCCTCAACCATGCTCAAGGGCTGCTTGGTTGTTTATAAGTTTTTCTAAAATAAATAGCTATAAATTCTGGTTTATAAAAGATAAGGAATTTATTTTTCATAAAACTTGTTTCAGTTTTATGACTTATCAAATAAAATTGGTTTTACAAAAAACAATTAGATGTTGCTCTTAAGAATAATTTTTTTTAAAAAAAAACTTTTGTTAGGGGTTGTTTGATTGTTTGTAAGTTTTTTAAAAACTTAAAAACATGATTTTTTTGTGAAATATTGTTTCATGAAAATTTAGGGAGGATCTATTTTTCATAAAATTTTCTATTTTGGTACTTTGTGAATTGCCTGTTTTGGCAAATAGATTTTATAAAACAGCCGAAAGGTCAACACAAAAAAAAAAAAAAAAAAAAAAAAACCAAATAATTATTATTATTAAAATTTATTTATTTTATTTTTTAAAATATTATATTAGTAAAATTTATCAATTAAACTATCTAATAATAACATTCCTGAATACCCAATACAACGTTCAAAAGGCTGATTGGTCTTAATATTAAGTCCATTGGATCAAAAAATTATTGATTAAAATAAATTTATTATATATATTGGGATAAACCTCATTCCTGTCGAAGTTCAGTTCGATGCTCAGTCTAATGCAATCGGTAGCTACGGAAGAGGTTCAACGGACGAATCTTAGCCAAACTTTTTCAGCCGACCGAACTCTTCAATGGCCGAGCTCCTGTCGAACTCTCCAACGGTCGAGTCCTAGCCGAACTTTTCAACAACCGAGTCTTTGCCGAACTCCTTCAGCCGACCAAACTCCTCAGCGGTCGAGTTCTAGTCGAACTTCTCAACGGTCGAATTTCAGACGGACTCCCTCGAGAACAGAACTCCCTTCACACTCCTTTAGCCGGACTCCCACGAGAGCCAAACTCTTTCCGCACTTCTTCAGCCAGCCTATGAGAGCTGAACTCCCTCTGCGCTCCTTCAGTCGGACTTCCATGAGAGCCGAACTCCCTCCGCGCTTCTCCAACCAGACGCCTACAGAAGCCAGACTTTTGCCGAACTTTCCCTTCGGCCGAACTCTTCCAGGAGCCAAACTTCTTCCGAATCGCTCCTACAAATGAACTCCTCCAAGGGTCGAACTCCTTCCGAACATCTCCCTCAACCGAACTCCTCTCGGATGATTTTCTTCAGACGTATCCTCCTTAGAAGTTCGAGCTCCTCTGAAATAGATATACACCGAGGTTCTTCATCTACGACTGTTAAACCTCGACGGTATGGCCGCCACTAACAGTCTGATGCCACCTTTTCCTTCGTAACAAGCCCCATGCGACCCACGATCGGACGACATGGCTATCACTACTGGCAACACCACTCTCTCCGTAACCAACCTCATGCGGCCTACGACCCGCTAGTATGGCTGTCACTATCCATCTGACGACGCCTTTCTCTCCGTACCGAACTCCATGCGGCCCCAAGCAGCCCACGAACGAACGGTATAGCCATCACCATCAATCTGCTACAAGCTTCGCCTATAAAAAGGGACCCTCCAAATATGCTTTCTAGAAGCTCTCCTCTCCCCTCTAAAGCTTAAAGCTTATTTCTTATTCCTGAGCACTCCATTTCTGTTGGCCAGAAGAGCTGACTTGACCGTCGGAGGGTCCTGCTGAAGCCACCACCACCGACTCCGGACGGAACTTTATTTTGTAGGTCACCATCGATGGTGACCTCGTCCTCCTCCACTCCAACTCGATCTGGCATCAATCAGATTCTGCACCAACAGAATTGACGCTAGAGGAAGGGCTCCTTTATTTTTGAGGTTTCCCTACTCTTAAAGGAGTGCTCAGTGACGATCTCTCTCTTCCCTCTCTAGAGATCTCCCTTCTTCCTCTCCAGAGTTCTTTTTCAAGAGAAAATGCCTTCCAGGAGAGCTTCGATCCGACGATCGACGACCTCCATGGTCCAATCCTATCCAGATCCATCTACTCCTGCTTTAGTCCTGGCAACTCAGATTCCACCTGTAGCCACGGTAGATGCGGAGCAGTTCAACCTGCTGATGCAGTGGGTTCAGGGCCTCACTGAGATGGTGCAGGCCATGTAGCAGCCCCTAGCGGTGACTCCACCAAAAAATCCGCCATCGGGATGTTGGAAATCGGCCCTAAGAAGAGTACTCGGGCTAACGTACCCATCGCCCCTGAGAAGAAAAAATAGAGAGCAGAGGATCCATGTTCAGATTATGGTTCTCATCTGGAGGAGACCTTCCCCATTTGTAGCAGGAAGCCCCCCATGATCTGCAACCAAGACGACGCCCTCGATCACAGACTGCGGAAGATGGACCAGCGGATTGAGGAGCTCGGCACGTTGCCCCGGCTCACCTTGACGACGTCCGCACCGATCGTCCTTTCTCTATCCGAATTATGCAAGAGCTTCTCCCGCCGAACTTTGAGCTTCCTTAATTCGAAAGCTACAATGGAACCTCTGATCCAGTTGATCATCTAGAGGCCTTCCGGACCATGATGCTACTCCATGGTGCTCCAGACGCCATATTGTGCCGAGCCTTTCCATCTATCTTAAAGGAAGCAGCGAAAAACTAGTACTCAACATTGAAGTCAGGTACGATCTTCTCTTTTGATCAGATAAGCCATCAGTTCGTGGCTCACTTTATCAACAACCAACGTCCGCGCCGAAGTTTGGATTCCCTGATGAATGTCAAGCAAAAGCAGGGAGAATCCATTTGGGCTTATATCATCCGATTTAACGCCACGACATTGGAGGTCCGGGACCTAGACCAGTCAGTCATCATGGCCGCTTTCAAGGGCGGCCTTTAGAAGAATGACTTGTTATTCTCCCTAGAAAAGAAGTATCCCAGGAATTTTGCTGATCTGTTGGCTCGAGCCGAAGGATATGCCCGTGCGGAAAAAGCCTTCAAGTTGAAGGACAAAGAAGCCTTAGGAGAGCGGCGGGTGGATGAGTATAATAGACCCACCGTCGATGGAGGGTCGAGTGAAGTTCGACTGTGCTCACGGACTTCTTCCGGACGCAAGTGAGCTCAAACTCCTCGAGCTCGTCATCAAGGAAGCCCCAACAGAAAGACACAAAGAAGTTCTTCTCCCGGAAGATTCCACAACTATGCCTCCCTTAGTGCTTCTAAGGCTCAAGTTCTAGCAGAAATTAGAAACCAGCTGCCAAGACTAGAAGAATTACGATCTCCTTCAAACAAGCGCGATCGAAGCAAGTACTGCCTCTACCATCGCGACCACGGCCACGACACTGAAGAATTCATTCAGCTTCGAGACGAAATCGAGGAGCTCGTCAGGAGAGGCCAGCTGGGTCGGTTCCTCAGATGCCAGCCTAAAGTAGGAAAAGATCGATCGAGGGCGCTGCCATAGTCAAAACCACCAATGATGGAGGAACAACAAAAAGGTCAGTCGCCTCCCATATCATCGATGCCACATCTGAGAGGAGCTTGGTACTTCGGCGATCCGTCATCTTCCAACGTCAAAGCCAAGAGAAGCTTGCTCCAAATTGAGGAGGTTAGCACAAAATAGAGGAGGTCATTAGATCTCGGAGCTTATCGCTTGAAGGAACTCGGAGGAACAACGCTCCCATGATCTGGGGATGCGCTGCCAGGAAGAAGCAGTCAATAGTGGCCGTGTTAGAAATAGGAGGAGAACCTCGTCCTAACATGAGCCAGTCAAAGTCCTTCAACCTCGGCTAGAGATAAGATCTCTTCCGAGCGATCGAGTCAACCTTGGCTAAAAATAAGATCTCTCTCGAGCGACCGTGACAACCTCGGCTAGAGATAAGATCTCTTTTGAGCGCCTGAGTCAACCTCGACTAGAGATAAGATCTTCCGTGACAACCTCGCTAGAGAAAGATCCAAGCATTCGTGTCAAGTCCTTCTGAGCGCCCGCATCAAAGAGATAGATCTCTCTCGAGCGACCATGAACAACCTCGGCTAAAGATAAGATCTCTTTCGAGCACCGCGTCAACCTGGCTAGAGATAAGATCTTAGGAGATAAGTCTCTCCCGATTCAACCTCGGTTGATAAGAGATGACCTCAACCTTGGAGATAAGATCTCCCCGAGCCAACCTCCTGCAGGAGATAAGATTCCCCCGAGCTAACCCTGCAGAGATAAATCTTCCCGAGGCTAACCTCGACTGCTGGAGATAAGATCTCTCCCGAGCTTCAACCTCAGCTGCAGAAGATAAGATCTCCCTCGAGTCAACCTCGACTGTAGGAGATAAGATCTCTCCCGAGTCAGCCTCAGCTACTGGAGACAATATCGCCTCCGAGGAACTCAACCTCCGACCTCGACTGTAGGAGACGAGATCTACTTCAACCTCGGCTAGAGATGAGATCTCCCCCAGCTTCAACTTCAACATCAACTTTGGCTAAAAATGAGATCTCCCCCGAGCTTCAACCTGAACCAGCATAGAGCCTGAAAAAAAAAAAAAAAAAAAAAAAAAAAAAAAAAAAAAAAAAAAAAAAAAAAAAAAAAAAAAAAAAAAAAAAAAAAAAAAAAAAAAAAAAAAAAAAGAAGAGGACTTCGGCAGTCGCCTTTTCTGCACTTCCTTCGAGTTTCGAACTCGGGAGTGGGGGAGACTATTGTTGGGGATAAACCCCGCTTCTATCGAAGCCTAATTCGATGCTCAGCCTAATGCAACCGATAGCCACGGAAGAGCTTCAGCGGACGAGTCTTAGCCAAACTTTTTCAACCAGCCAAACTCCTCAGCAGTCGAGCTCCTGCCGAACTCCCCAGTGGCCGAGTCCTAGCCGAACTCCCCAGCAGTCGAGTCTTTGCCGAACTCCTTCAGCCAACCGAACTCCTCAGTGGCTGAACTCCAGTCGAACTTCTCAGCGGCCAAACTTCAGATAGACTCCCTCGAGAGCCAAACTCCCTCCGCACTTCTTCAGCTAGACTCCTACGAGAGCCGAACTCCCTTCGCACTCCTCTAAGTAGCCCATGAGAGTCGAACTCCCTCCGCGCTCCTTCAGTCGGACTTCCAAGAGAGTCGAACTTCCTCCGTGCTCCTCCAATTGGACACCTACAGAAGTCGAACTTCTCCTTCGACCGAACTCTTTCAGGAGCCAAACTCCTTCCGGATCACTCCTACAGACGGACTCCTCCAGGGGCCGAACTCCTTTCGGATATCCCCCTCGACCGAACTCCTCCCGGATGATCTCCTCCAGACGTATCCCCCTTAGGAGTCCGAGCTCCCCTGAAATAAATATACACCAAGATTCTTCACCTACGACTGTTGAACCTCGATGGTATGGCCGCCACTCCCAGTCTGACGCCACTTTTTCCTCCATGACAAGCTCCATGTGGCCCACGATCGGACGATATGACCATCACTACTGGCGACACCACTCTCTCCGTAATCAGCCCCATGCGGCCCATGACCCACTAGTATGGCTATCACTATCTGCCTGACGATGCCTTCCTCTCCATACCGAACTTCATGCGGCTCCGAGCGGCCCGCGAATGGACGATATGGCCATCACCATCAACCCGCTACAAACTCCACCTATAAAAAGGGATCCTCCAGATATGCTTTCTAGAAGCTCTCCTCTCCCCTTTAAAGCTTAAAGCTCACTTCTCATTCTTAAGCACTCCATTTCTATTGGCCAGAAGAGCTGACTTGACCGTCGGAGGATCCTGCCAGAGCCGCCACCACCACCGACTCCGAATGAGACTTTATTTTGCAGGTCATCGACGGCGACCTTGTCCTCCTCCACTCCAGTTCGATCCGGCGTCAATCAGATTCTGCACCAACAATATATATTTTATATATATTTTAGATCATCTAAATAAAAAAATCATCATATCATTTATTATTGAAAAAAATATATATATATTGTTATTCAAATTTAGTTGAAAATTATATAGATTAATCAACTGATAAATTTTACCATTTTAAATAGAAAATTAATTTTAAAATAATATAATAAGTCCGGTCTAATGTTGATCTGGCAGAACTGCTGTAACCAGTAATTTCTCCGTTGGATTGGTCTACTCTACCGTCTGCTGGGCCCCTTCGAACCCTGTACCTCGGCCCCGTTACTCCTTTCGTTACCGTCCAAACCCTAGCAGCCACATCCCCTGAACAACCCGGATCCCAAACCCTTCTTCAAAACCCTCGCGGCTTCGCCATGTTCTCCTCCTCTTCCGCCGCCGCCGCCGCCGCACCGGAACAACCACCCGCTGTGTGGGCTCGGATCCGTCTCGCCGACAGCCGGGACGTCCCCCACATCCACCGTCTCATTCACCAGATGGCGGAGTTCGAGAAGCTGACCCACCTCTTCTCCGCCACCGAGTCCTCCCTCTCCTCCACCCTCTTCCCCTCTCCCCAACCTCCGCCCTTCCTCTCCTTCACCGTCCTCATCCTCGAGCTTTCCCCGAATCCCTTTTCCCAAGGCGACGAAGGGCACAAAGACGCGGCGAACCCCTCTCTCTTCCGCCCGATTGTCCGGCGGGTGGAGCTGAAGTCCCCACTGGAGGACCCGGAGGCTGTGGAGTTCGCGTCGCCGCGTGGCGGAGGGGCGGTGGTGGTGGGATTCGTGCTGTGCTTCCCGAACTACTCAACCTTCCTGTCGAAGCCGGGGCTGTACGTGGAGGATATATTTGTGAGGGCGGCGTGGCGGCGAAGGGGGTTTGGTCGAATGCTGCTGTCGGCGGTGGCGGCGCAGGCGGCGAAGATGGGAATGGGGAGGGTGGAGTGGTGCGTGCTCGATTGGAACGTGAATGCGATTAGCTTCTATGAGGAGATGGGGGCGGAGGTGCTGCCGCAGTGGCGGATCTGCCGGCTTACTGGAGAGGCCCTTCAGCGTTATGAGGCGGAGGGCGGTGGCCGGAGTTAGAGCGAGTTAAGTTCCTAGTTTTCCATCTTTCTCCCCACCTTCCTTCTGAATAATTGAATTTTTTTTTTATTTAAAAAAAAAAAGAAAAAAGAGCAGCGCAGTGATGGATTTGCCTTTCCTTTTTATTTTAGTATTCCATGGAGTTCTTCCTGGGAAATTTGCATAGCTGCTCTAATTTTTTGAGAAAAAACATAAGTACGTTGCTATATAACAAAAAAATGTTTTAATGGAGTATAAAAAAGTCACTTACAATATCAAAACAAGAGGCCATCTGGTAGACTAGGATCAGCAAATATGTGTGAATAGAGGGTAGCAAATGCATTAACTGTGACAAATAGTGTTTCCAGCATGGCAGGCCTAAATTAATGGTGAGACCGAGGACCTATCATTAAACGCTTCACATGAATGTGCTACAGGGAAATGTTTGGTGTGTTCTTTGAGAAAGTAATGCGTTTGTTAGTTTTGTATCATAGTGCTTAACAGTTTACGGAGGGAATTTGTACCAGAATATCTCATAATGCTAGAAGAGATAAAAGAGTATAGTCCTGTCCTGCAGACATTGAACGGAGAAAAATAAACGTCCAAAAACCTCATTTAAGTGAGTTCACCCTCGATTGGAATAGGACGCTAAGAATGAAGCATAACTGGCTGACGGATGAGTTAAGCTCATAGCTAAAAAGTCTGAGCTCCAAGATTTAACCATAATATATTAGTACCTAAATTAATTTCTCACAGATATCGTATATCCAGAATTTCAAATATTAGAGCAAGTGATTTTTCCTTTTGTGTGCGTTGGGGAAAGTTAAACAAAAAGGAAAATGTTGGTTGACCTGCTTAACCTTTTTTTTTTTTTAATTTGCATCTGTCCCAGAAGGGCCAAGCCCTCATGTATTGGATGGCCCAGCCGACATCATAGTATATAGCGTATGAACAATGTGAAGCTTAAAGCATTAAAGTTTGAGACGATGGAAAAACAAAACTAAGATTCGCAAATGACCATCAGAAACTCAAAGTCGGTTGTCAAGAGAAAACAAAAACATGGAGGGAACATCTGATGTCCAAACCCTAAATCTGAATTACAAGATGAAACCTTCCTTGTATCGAGACAATTTGGATAGAAAGTTGTCGACATAATTCATGATGCTCGTCTACCACGTCACTCCAAGGGCATCCACATTCTCTTCCCTCCATGTGATTGTCAAATTTCTGCGGGAGGGAACAAAAAAAAAAAAAAAAGGGTCAAGTTTTAATATTTGAGTCCAGTATTCTGCATAAAATACATGTACCGTGCAGGTATCAAATCTTAGAAGCTGGTAAATTATTAAAAAAAAAAAAAAATCAGAATAAAACCAGGACCAAACAATCGAGCTATTACCCCTTAAAACGATACAATTGCACCCCCACTGTTCGTGCAATTTTACAGAATCAACAAAAGTAAAATCATAAAGGGGATTTGTGATATTGAATAAAAAGGAAAGTATGGTGGCAAAGATGGCATTTAAAGGTGCACAGCCTCTTCAATTACTGCTAAATTACAGAGATAAACTGTGAAATCAGTCGTCCTATAGGAAATGGTTTTCTTTCGGCATGTGGACTGTATTAAATCTCACTCTATAGTTTTTTATCTCAAATTTCTACTTCAACAATACGGGCAAGAAATGGTTAAAAAAAAAAAAGCATGTATAAATCTTTTTTTAACTCAATCTAAATTAATGACATGATGGATTGGCAGAATTATATATGTGAAACTTTAAGAAGAAATGTCCAGGAATCTTGCACCAAACAATCTGATTACAGAGCCCAAATACTCTTACAAAACAATCCAAAAGTGTACGAAGATAATATGTTGTTTATTTGAATTCTAATCTCCATGAACCATATCACGTTCGAGCAATAAAGCCATGAAGCCACAGATCACAGGTATATCCAGATTATATTTCCCTTCTTTACAGGGCAAATAAATTTTAGAAATTCAAATCAGATCGCCTACGTCATGTTTCTTAATTCTTTGCCTCCCGTGGATATCTGTACCCAGCCACAACCCGCTTCACGAGTGCAGTCGCCTCCTATAAAAGTGTAGCGGCCATGACAATTACTCTTTACCTGGAATTTTACAGGTTTTCAATCATTTTTGGAAGTTATATGAAGAATCTAGCAACCGTCTGCACGTATTACCATCATAACATCCACAAGCAGTTCAACAGAGACAATTATCACAAAATAAGAATGACACTGAAAATTTGATGAATGATAACTTGGAAAAAGAACCATAATCTAAACTATAATATAGGTAGGAATGTGAGATTACCCCAGTAACTGAGGGGAAGTCCAAGGAAAAAAAATTATGGTACGCACATACAACCAACTAGTACAAAGCATCATGTGAAACGAACCTTGCTCATAGCTCATCTTTTAGAGACTCAGATTCGACGGTTGTATCCTTTTGAACGGTCGCATCCTGAATGATTGCATCTTTGTTTTGCCGTATGAAATCAATGAAGTCCCCTTTTGTCCTAAGCCCTTCATACCGCACAAGCTTGCCACTTGCCGAAGAGAAATATATCGTAGGATAACCCAAAACATTCAACTCATGCGGGATATCATTTTTAGAACCATCCTAGAAAATAGAGATTAGCGAAACATGTCAGGATTTAGAAAACGCCCCAATTTCACACCATCGAAGCACAAAAGTGAATCCAACATCGTAAGAGAAAAATAGAAGAAAAAGTAATCCTGTTTAAAATTTAGGTAACTAAAGCAAGTAAAATAATGAAAAAAAATAGTCAAACACTCATCAGTGATTAATGCCTTTTCCCTCTCCTGTCAAACACTCAGAATCAAACCGGTGGATCGGTCTGAATCCATCATTCTGACAGTCTTGGGATTCATGAATCCAAGTATCAAGACATCAGACCCAGCTCATATGCATCAATGCATGCATGCATACACAACCCCAGCATGTCATAAATATTGCTAAGAATAGGGTCGACAAAGGCCCTATTTAAAACAGCCCATCATGGATGGAAGGAAGGTTACCATCTTTGCGATAACAACATCATCATCATTTTGGAACGAGACAGCAACTTCCTCTAATACAGGCTTTAGTTCCTTGCAAAAGCCACACCAAGGAATATAAAATTCAAGCAGAACTGCAGCACAAAACTCATGAATATCAGATTGGTGGATTCACAGGGGATGGCAGGAAGGGGTTTCAAAAAGCCAAGAAAAGGAAAGAAAAGCATGACATGGATTAAATTTTCATATGAGTGGGAAAACGCGTGCTTTCTTCGGCAGTCTTAAAGTGGAACACAATATCATGAATGCTTACCATTCATACTCTACTACTACATACAATAGATTGTCTCCACAAGTCTTTCTCAACTCTTCAATGAAAATGCTACAGTTGCAAAGCATTACATTGGGATTCTAGCATGATGAATTACATTTATTAGAAATTTGAACACCTTTTCTAATTAGAAAATGAAATTTTAATTTTGATCGAAGCACTGAAAAGACCACCTTCGGACAACACTAGTCACAATAATGAGAAGTGTCATGACAACTAAATATGGCAGGATGGAAAGAATAAAAAGGCATTCAAGAAAGCGTTTTTTATGGAAAAGGCGGTTTGGGACCTATAGGTTGAGAACACCACCATGTATGAGGCTTTCAGCATTCCAAGGGCTCATGTAACTTTCATCTCTTTCACCTCTTTAAGTTTTTTACATAATTAAAATCTTTTATTAGGCTGTTTTCGGCTCCCTGCTGCATCACCAAATTGATGATGATATAAGGAGGCCAATTTCTTGCCCATAGAGGTGGGATACTGTGAGATACAATTTCAAGGAGCAAAGAAACCAGGAGGGAAGATTCAAAAGAAAAAAAAAAAAAAAAAGAACAGACCATACAATACAACTAATCAAAAAAGTGCAACTGACAAAAGAGCCGCTAGTTCAAATCTAACTAATAACTGAAGGATGTATATGTAGAAAAACCGAAAATTAAAATTAAACAGCTCCAGATCTACTAATGAGAAAGAAACAAGAATAAGGATGTCTTGGGAAAAAGAAATGCATGCAAAGAGCCCACCATTTTTCCCGGACTCGAAAACCATATCATTAAGGCTGTCAGCCACGACCACCTTGACGGGTTCATTGTTGACCTCAGGAATGGGCTCTGCCTTCTTGAATGGCGTCAAGCTGCCATCCTGCATGCACATGGTCAACTGAGTAAAGCCAGAAGTTGATTGCATGCGTCAAACTTCATCAATGTGTTCATAGTCCATGCACAGAGAACGGATCATTGAGTAAAACACCATCACAGTTATAGAATGCCATGGACATTATTATAAAACAAGCAATGAAACAATTACCAGGTAATCCTTAACCCATGTTGCAATTTGATCAGGTTCTACATTTGGTTTCAGATAGTTCTGGCCCTTGGTACCTTGTAAGTAGATGAGGGGCGCTTGTTCTTGTTTGAGTCCATAGAACTAATAATCCAACCCAATCGCACATAAAATCTATCAGAAAACCATCAAATTACATAGAAGAAAGAAGGAAAAAGAGGGGGATAATGAATATAACCTCGAAGGCACGTTTGGTGGCATTAAGATCAGCAATCAAAAAGCTTATGTTCTTTCCTTCGTAGTGCTCAGCAACCTCATAGTACTTGGACTTGAAAGCATCAAAATCCTCGTTGCCGAAATTCAGAAAGAGCATGGCCTACCCACCACCGGATGCCAACAAAAGAACATGTCATGTGTGAGGCGAAAAAAAGGAAGCAGGATGTAAGATGGCAGCACTAGATCATATAGATTCACAGGAAGGTAATTATCAAGCATTTGCAGATGTTCGAGACAAACGTGAACCAGAGTGCGAAGGTCTCTGAACCATATCATCAATCAAATCTTTCGGGCAGTCAACAGCATGCTGATCCCAATCACATTTCAACCAAAGAAAAAGCAGTGCAAAACCTAATACAAGCATCTAAAATATCTGATTGAAACAGAATGAAGAAGAAGGGATACATTTGAATTTAATTTTCCAAGCAATAAGAAACAGGTGTGGATGGTATGCCGATCTTTGACATATGGCTGATCATTAATGAAATGATTCAAGCAGATCCATCCAGATAAAGACAAATACTGCCAACATTATTTACAGAATGTATTAATGTATATATTAAAATTAAAGAAAGGGGACATGATGAGTAAAATACCGCTCACAAGTAACTAGAAAAGTGAGCATCGGGGACCATCAAAGAGCAAAATAAGCACAAACAGAAGGTTTTACTTTAAACTCCCACAACAATTAAGAGAAAATAAACAAACAGATCCAAAGAAAACAAGACTAAAGCTTCAAAACAGATAGGTCCAGAAGATCCAGCATATGGCATGTCCATGCATTTCATTAATCGATGATGTAGCATGATTCAGTACTGGGAAGCAAAATATAAATGCCAAAAGGAATGTAAAAGGCCAAATACAGAAGCTGTGCTGCCTTCTGGAAATTTACCACAGAACCTAACCAAGAGAAATTATGTTGCAAGCTTGATAACGAAATATTTTCAAAGTTGCGGTATTAAAGGATTCCAGAGCGTCCGAAAAACTTGAACTTTCCAACAGAATAACACAACGTATGGGGACTCGTTTGAGGAAGGATATCTAACATACTAAATACTATCAGATGGACCTAGCTAACAAGTTTGAAGAATAAGAGCTCCATGATTTTGACATCTCATGGCAAAAGGATTTAGGAAATTCCAAGGTTATCTTTTAATATCCTAATGGAATAAAATCATAAAATTAAGAATACATCAATATTTCGTCTAACAACATCAACCATAAACTTGCTCATATGGTTCTTGAAATGGGATGTTTTCTCTTGTAGAGAACATCCATATTTTGTATAATGTCTATAACTAGATTTAGAATGTATAAATCATACAAGTTTCGTACTACCGCTGCCCACTGCTGCTACGATTGTTCAATGACCTTAAAAAGCAGATAGCAATTTAACTTCCAAGTCAGCGTGATTTGGCCAAAAATTATAAAGGAATATCAGGCATCCTCCAAAAATCATAAAGGAATAGCAGGTTGGAAGGGTGGATTTAGGATATGCCTGCATTCATCCATTACGACAAGTTTAGTAGTGAAAATGAAAATTCAACTTTTGGTGTATTGAGTACGCCAGAGCTTTTGCAAAAAATGCACTTTCTATGAAACAAATTTCTCAGAAAAGAAATTAAGTTCTTACTTTGGCATCAGGAAGGTCGAAGAATTTGATGACAAATGGACGCTTTCTGGGATCTCTGTCAAGTATGGTGACTTTAGGCACGCTAGCAGTTTTAATGAAATCCTCTAAAGCATCCACATGAAAATCCTGCACGAGATAATGACCAGCAGTTTATCAGCAAAACAGTGAACAACGCAGAGAGATGCTTTGCTTTTAGCAGTGAGATAACTCAAAAATATGAATGCATGTGTTTACGTATTCTTTGTGTATGTGTGTTTAATTTTTTCCAATAATTGTTCATGTATATGCCTGTCAGCACATGCATAATAACTGGAGATTTAAAATTAAAATTAACAACAAATTGTCATAGCTACCTGGAAATCGACAAAAAGTTCATCAAATGGTTTGAATAGCCTGACTACAGGACCGCTGACCGTCAAATCCCCATGTGGAAGGTGCTTAGCATCCAAAGTATGACCAAAATCATAGTCTGCTCGCAGTTTCTCGGCTACTGCGATGAAGTTTTTAAATTCCCCGCGAGAATAATCAGGGAACACCGCTACCTACAATAATATTTAAATAGATTGAGACTCGGCATGAAGCACCATGCATGATCAAAGTGGGTGGTGGAGGAAAACTTCAACAAGGGTATGGAGAATTTACAATAAAGATTTTCTTGCCCTCGATGAGAGTGCCGACATCCTCTGAGGATTTTATCTCAACTGAAGCAGGACCTGCTTGTTTCTTCAGATATTCAACTATTTTACCTTCAGCCTCAATTGGACCATCATACTCTTGGATGTTCTTTCCTTGATTTCTTAGAATAATAAGTGTGGGGAAACTCGTCACATCATACTTAGAGGCAATCTCTTTGTTTGTCTCATCATCGCCATCAACTTTTGCAAGAACAACTGGAGGGTCGTGCTTCCTTAGTATCGCTGCAGCCTTCTCATACTGCAAGTCAACACATCATTAAGGAATCAGTTCTGCAGAGTCCAAGATATAAATAGTTGGTTCACATTGGTGATTCTTATATAAGCCATTACCACTGGAGCAAAAGTTTCGCAACGTTTAGACCTGTCAAGATAACGGTTGAGAATATCAGAGTCAGCAACAGACAGATGCAGCATCTATAGAGAATATGAAACCAGATATCCTAACAAACTAGTGTAATTTACAACTTTGGAAAACCAGCTGAAGTTGTGATCACATCAGCATTAAACGAATGATGATGGATTCCAGCAAGAAAACAAAGATACAGGAGAAAATATCCAATACTTTCAATTAAAAGAAGTAACAGGGAAGCTTCCAATCGAAATTTATACGACAGAGGCGAAAATCTGTGACAACAAAAGAATATCCATTTCTATACTCCCGGGAGAAAATAAGTTCCAATGCAAACAGAGATCCACCATCCCAAAACATAGGCTAACCTGAGAACAGCTTAGCAGATGAAACTAGAGAAACCGAGGATCGCGTTACCATGAGGCGTAGAACTCGACGAGGATGAAGGGGTATTTGGCGACGGTCTCGGAGAAGTTGGAGGCGTCGAGGGTGAGCACCGCCGACTCCTCCACGACATCGGCTCCGCTCTCCTCCGATCGCGCCGGCGAGAGGGAAGAGAACACGAGGAGCGCCAAGAAGGCGCTAAGGATTAGAACCCTGTAAATCGCCATGGGAGATATAGCAGAGCTCAGAGGAAGAGTACTTCTCTCTCCCTCGCACGCGATCGAATTGGAGACGAGGCGGGCGCGACTAAATATATAGTACGTTTTTGGCGGTTACAGTGCATGTATGTTTTGATAATAGATATAACGCTTTCGGAATAATTCGATCCGATAAAACTAAAAAAAAAAAATGGGTACCATAAAAGCGTCGCGAAGGAGGCGGATTAAAAACCCGCTCCCGCTCCCATGAGTTACGAATGTGCGATGGGCGGGGGGGGGGAGGAAATTCCACAACACGAAACATGTTTTATGTCAAACAGACAAATTACGCGTGCTCGTTTAGGTATGAGATTTGGTTTAGTCCTTGAGTTGCGACACGCGTCGGTTGTTGGTTTGGTGTACAGGGATTCTGTCTTTTTGGAAAGTGGATTACGAGAAATTATTACCTGAACCGCGCGCCCAGGTAGACCACCCAAATCCCAAATCCCACGGCGCCTAACGCCATGTTAACCCTTGTATTTCACGAATTTCCGATTGCACGTTATTCACCGTGCACGTGCTTTGAGATTTGCGCTAGTCTACCTGGGCGTGGTCCAGGCAATAACTTCGTTTTCTTAGCAAAAAAAAAAAACAAGGGAGATTACGTTTAATAAAATGAAACAGAGTTTACGAGGTTAATCGGACGAACATAATATCGTAACGGACTCACAGTTAACAAGGAAAACCAGAGGGGCTTTGTCCGCATGAAGTTGGCTTTTTTTTTTTTTTTTTTTTGGTGAGAACATGGAAGTTAACTCGACCTCAGGTGTTTGCGCATCAAACGACGGTATTCATGTAAGATGTGGATCGCCCCAAAGTCATCCAGTGATCAAAGGTGTTTGCTGTTTAGAGATGAACAGCAAATCGACTGCTGGGTCTCGGTGGTTTTGCCGTTTTATGGGGTGATTGCGTTTCCGAATGGCTAAATGAATCACGGAATTAATACCATGAAACCGGTGGATTCTGACAAGCATTTCCATCTCGGTTTGTATCCATGTTGGGTACTCTCAAATATAGTAATCAAAGATGTTCGAAAATAAGGAATCATTTTGTTCTTGGTACAAATTTATTTAAGCATTAGAATATTACAAGTGTGAAGAGGATTACGGGTTAAAACAGGATTTCATGTGATAGAAAGGTCTAAGAGCAGCTCTGAAAATAGAAAATCATACAGAGAACCAAAACAAAACGCCAACAAAAAATACAAGGAAGCAGCCTAGAGATAAGAGAAGAATTTATAGGTCCGTTTGAAGCCTTCTAACAGCTTCCCAAACTCTTCGAAACTCCGGCAATGCTGACTGCTTATGAAGTACTAACTATTCATTGAATAGATCCATGGCATTTGAGGCTACTTTAATAACAGAACAGCATTTATGTCTGAGCAAACGGTCGTTACGTTCCCTCCAGCAAGACCAGGCCACTGCAGCAAGAAGAATTAGAATTATAGATTGGAATTTTTTGCCGAAGTTCCTTAGGGTCCAATCAAAACAAAGATACTTGAACGATGCTTGAGCATGAAATGCCGAAGTCGAGAGCAAACAACCTTCTAGATTTCCGAGAAGAGGCTGCAATTTGAGAAGAGAAGACCGTTGGACTCAGGAGTGCTGTTGCAGATTACACAACTCTCTAAACTTATTTTATTGGAATAATCGAATCAGCTCGTCCCAATTCGAGATCAACTCCTTGCTGTACATATAAAAAAGAAGAGCCAAAAGACTCCAAGAGAAGAGGCTCTAGAAAAGAATAAATTTTTATGATTCGACCCTCATGGGTCATCCTGATCAAATTAGCACTGTTCATAACCGACCACTGTTCGATCGACGATGGCCAACCACTATTCATATCCAACACTATTCATAGCCAGCCATTTTTCAGCCGAAGATTGTTCGTGGCCAACCACTGTTCATAGCCGGCTACTATTCGACCAACGACTGTTTATGGCCGACCATTGTTCATGGTCGACCACTATTCGGTCGATGATTGTTCATGGGCAACTACTATTCATATCCGACCACTGCTTGACCGACGACTATTCATGGCCAACTACTATTCATAATCGACTACTATTTGCTGACGTATCATATAATGAGTTATAACTGCCAGCGCAGAAAGTGCGTAACGGCCACTCCATAATCATATAATGAGCTATAACTGTCCATAATGAGCATTAACTACTCACTCCACAATCATATAGTTCTGCAACAAGCAAGACCTACATGCCTAACCGTCATGAACGGTTACTAACAATTTATCTATAAAAGAAAGGTAAATGAACAGTATCGGTAAGACACTTCTGGACTAGACTCTACCAAAATTTCATTCTACTTACTATTCGATCAACTCCCACCTCTAACTTAGGTATCGAAGGATCCCTACCGAAAATAATTTCGATTAGTGAGGACTTCTTTTGCAGGTGCTCTTCTCTGGCGACAGGCACAATAGGAGATTGGCCGCAACAGATTAGCGCACTAGAAAGGGGTAGAAGGAATCTAATCGTGATGAAAACAAGAACCTTAAGCAACTCCACTGGCTCTACCATTCAGTCTTTCCACTAAGAAATCTCCCGCCTCTACCTCCACCAGTAGAGCCTAGTTCTTTACATCCAGTTATTACAGTGGACGCCCAATAATTTACTGCTCCAACAATAAACACAACAGCAGCAACAAAATTGGTGGCGAAGGAGCCAGAACCGCGACAGCGCCATTCAAGCACAATCGCCAACAAAATGATGATCGGCTCAATATTCCCACCATGTCGAGCCACCATCATCTCATATTAAAAAGGAGAAGAGGTCACGAGCACCTTCGACTTCTCAATCCTCGAGTTCTTCAGAGGGTTCAACCCTTAAATTGTCATAGTAACGGCAGTTCGACGATTACGATCGCAATGAAGTCAAATCTATCAAATGTCATGCCAAAAAAAAATGATGATGAATCAACAAATGATTCGATGATAAATACAAGCTCTGGCTTAAGATGATCCAATGATAAATATAAGCTTCGACTGAAACCCCAAAGGATCAAAGCTAAAAAATATCGATCTCCAGATCGATGTGAGTCCCAAGAGGACCAATACGTCGACTCCCATGGTTGGGTGTGAAGGAAATCAAGAAGGGTTTAGGCATGCTTTTCGAAAAAAATTTTTGAATTAATTACAGTAGAAGCTAAAATTAATCTAATATTAATTCTACAGTATGTATTGATCTAATCAATTATCCTACTCAGGATCTAGACATGCTAATATATAATTTAAAATTTAAATGCGATCGATCAGCAAACCATATTTGCTGATTGATTCGAGTTCAAAACTCGATACCTGTATGCGGATAACTGATCTTTATGATCTAAATATACCAGAATAAGCAACTAATATCGCGCTATAGCCACACACTCGTTCGGACTCTACGTTTGGTCCACACGGAGCTCCTAGTTCCGACCAGCTCTACTGGAGTGCCAGCTCCTCATCGAAGCCTTCGATGGCTGATCTCGATCGATCCAATTGATCATCTTTTTTCTGATCTCCTAGATGCTTTAGAAAATCAGAACATGCTTTTCAAAGGATGATGAGGTGGCATTTCAAATTTGGTGGCGATCCAATGCTCATAGCACTCGATCTCTCCACTCAAACACAGGGTCCCAACCCTAGGATTTTTCACTCACCGAAAATCCTGACGCCCGAAAACTCTCTCACGCCCATTCCTTTTTGAATTTTCTCATGAAATAATTTTTCACGGGTAGAGGAACTCTTCTTCTCCCTTACACTCACTTTCAAACCCCTTTCTAAATGAGTGACAATAAAAAAAAAAAAGAAAATGTGGCATTAGGAAGGATGTGGCGCAGGAAATAATATTTGACTTTTCCAACCCAAAAAGCTATGCCCCACTCAGATATTCTCTCTCTAAGAAACCTTCCCACGCCCCTCTCTGATCCTTCATGTTAACCCATGCATGCCCAAAGAAAAATTCTTTTTTTAAAAGTGCGACATAGTGGGAAAAATGTGTGGATAAGGGAGGTTAGTGGGTTTTAACCATCTCCACTTGAATTCAAAATTCAAGTGTATTCTTCATCCAAATCCAATGCCTCCTAAAGTGATTGACATGCAGAAAGACTCTCCTTCTACGCATCCACACCCAGAAATGCACAAAAATGTGCATCAAAAGCATAAGGGGCATGGAGAAATGGATAAGTCTTGAGTGGGTTAGGGGGTTTCAATCAATAACAATCTAAGTTGAATTCAAAATTCAACTTAAATTTAAACCAACCTAACCCTTGGACTAGGTCAAAGAGAGAAGAGAGAGGGGGCACAGAAACCTCTCTTCTGCATGAGAAAAACTTATGTAGAAAAGAGATTGGGCATGGAAAAAGGTGAAAAAGTCGAATATGGTGGGTGCTAGGGAGAGTTTGAATTCAAATCTCATTTGACTTGGTCCAAATTGATTTCAACCAAACCTATTAATTTAAATCAATTAAACCAGGTTAAATCCAACTAAATTAGACTTAACTCAATCCAATAAAATTTGAATCAAATTAAAATTAATTAGATCCAGCTCCTGATCAAATCAGGATCAAATCTTCCATAACGATTAGGTCATCTCATGATCTGATCGGATCAAACCCAATCGAATCAAATTCAATTGAACTTGATCGAATCCTTATTGCTCAATCAAATTGAGCTAATTAGCAATCAAATTGCTAATTAATCTTCCAAGAATATAAAGTTCTAATTTGATAGGTATCTGAACAACAGAGTTCCATCAATATGAAACTCTTGAAGAGTTCCAAATCAGTGGGACTCTTGAATCTAGTATTTCAAATAAATGAAACTCATGATCATAGAGTTTCAGACTAGCGAAACTCTTGACTGGAGAGTCTCAGATAAGTAGGACTTTAAGTTCCAATCCAGTGGGATTCACAAAGATAGAGTTTCAGTCTAGTGAAACTTCTGGTCATAGAGTTTCAGTACAGTGGAACTCTTGATCATAAAGTTTTAGACCATTGGGACTCTTGATCAGCCATCAAATTAGATAAAAACTTCTATTATGTATGATCCTATAAGTTTGAATCATAAGTCAGTAGTACAGAAATTAATTTTTTATATCAATCGATATGACCATCTAGCAATGATACCCGATATTCGGATAGATCAAAAAGTCGCAACGCAACAATGACGAACCTGTGGCATATGGTTACCGTATAATTCATTTTTTTTATCTTGATGCTCAAAGGATGATCTAGGATTTATTATGTATTAAAAATTATGTCTCAAAGCCAATCATCAGTCTATTGATGGTTGAGCTATTTTATAATTATAATTAATTTATTAATTAATAAAAATATTTTGACATCTTTTCATCATAAGTTTACATCTTCTAATGAACTTCATTATTGTGATGAAGTCCTTAGGACTATTTAGTTTCAATAAAAAGAGAATTTATCCATTAATTCTTAAATGGGTTTACGACCAAATGATAGGCTGTTAATTAGGACAACAGCGTCTATCGAGCATAGATCGCTATATGCCATATAGGTTGATTGTCCTCTTAACCAAAAAATATGAAGACACTGGTATGCCATACAGGTGAGATGTATAGGTACATCATCATTGAACGTGACCAACTTCAGAGCATTCTGCTATCGAGAATGTCTCTGATGGGATATTGATATAAGTATCCCTTAGACCTGAGATCACCTCAATGACTTGCAAGCAACTCACTATACTTTGGTGCCAAACTAATTGAATTTCTAATTCAACAATGGAAGGCTTCTGGACACAGTCAAGTACTTGCGAAGTCGGAGTATGATCAAGATAGAATTGACCACTCCAAGAGTTGGAGAAGAATGTGTCATTGTATTTCAATATAGCAAAATCTTGGCCAGGATAATCCATCAGATAGATTTGATATTTTAAAATACAATGTGGACAATCTGATCAAAGTTGACAGTTAAACTCTGAGGTGTCCTACGAGCATTATGGTCAAGAAGATGAATTATAAACTATATCCGCATGGATTCTAAGGATGGTGTTCTACACCTTCGATCTATCCGATCGTCGGATATCATTGCTAGATGGTTGGTTTGATTGGTACAAAATTTATTTCTATGCTACTGGCTTTGATTTGGACCTATGAGATCACACACATTAGAGATTACGATCTCATCGGATGGTTGATCAATGATTAAAAATTATTATGGGGTTAAACAATCAATACGATTGGTGTTTAATCTAGTACAAGTATTGTAAGAGGATTGATTAGCAATTCGATTGCTAATTAGCTTAATTTAATTAAGCCAATAGATTGAGATTAAGTTTAATTAAATATAATTTAATTAGATTTAGTTTGGACTTAATTGGATCAAGTTTAATTGGTTTATTGGATAAACCAAGTGCAAGAAAGAACTAGTTCTAGTCTAACTAAGATTCGGATTAATCCAATTTTTTAATTTAATTAAAAAATAAATTAAAAATAAATATAATTTAATCTAATTTAATTAAATTCTTAAATAAACTAGAGTCTTATTTAATTGGATTAGTTTAATCTTGATTTTATTTGGTTAAAAGATCTTGTTTGATCAAGTCAAAATATGAGTCCTAGTGTGACTAGGACTCCCTATCACTTGCGCCACTTAATCCTCACATCCCATGCTCTTTTTTTTTATTTCTTACGAGAAAATTCTTCACTCCTATGGCTTCTCATGTCCTCTTTCTCTCCTCTTTTTCTCATAAGGCAATTTGTTGGAAGACCAAGTCAAAAGAGGAGTTTGTTTTGCTTAGGATTCTTTAAGATAGAATCCTTGTTGACCAAAACATCTTTCCTTGAGTGCCATCCCCTCTTTTAATTAATTATTTTCTTATTCTATGAAAATAATCTTGTTTTTTATGTGCCCTCCTTTGCTGATCTATGCCAATAATTGTGAAGGAGGCGGCCAAGAGTTGGGCGCCCCAACAACTTTCTATGTTTGGATATTCCTAATCTAGGATTTTGATCTAACTTAAACTCTTCTTTTTCTCTATTTATTGGATGAATTTTATTCTAATTTTTTCATGAAATATAGATCTTTGGGAGAGGTTTAGGGTGTGTAAAACTTAGAGGAAGAGGGTTCTTAGGCATGGGGGTTCCATAGGCACCAAACTAGGTGTCTAGGTGAGAGAAAAGAGAAGAAGAAGAGGGTCTTCTTCTAGGGCTATTTTGTTTTCAATCTCTCCTCTTTTTTTTGGATTTTTTCTGAGAGAGTCTTAT
This sequence comes from Cocos nucifera, assembly GCA_006176705.1. NCBI lineage: Eukaryota > Viridiplantae > Streptophyta > Magnoliopsida > Arecales > Arecaceae > Cocos > Cocos nucifera. Next base: position 252,895 of record QRFJ01000271.1, read on the forward strand.
ATCAATAAACTCTCATCTTCCTTCTCATATTTTGGAGAGTTCAAATTTTGAAGAAGGAAGCATCGGATCGATTGTTAAAGAAGGATCAGCACAGTACTAACATGTTGTGCTGATTTTCTGCATCGAACTTCAGATCAGAGATCGTAGGCTCGTATGGATGACTCCTAGAGATCGAACATATGTGCAGCTCATGACTTCATTCTCAAGTCTAGATCAGCAAGTTAGAACATCTAACTTGCTCAGGTAATAGATATGATCTATAAACTTTATACCTATATTTGATGTAGTGTAGATCTAGGTTGATTTGATCAATTTTTTTTCTTATTTGATTTTAATTTTTGATTTAATATCATACCTTGATCATGTAATAGATTAAGATCTATATTTTTATATATTTATTTAAATAAATATTTAATTTATTTAAATTTTTTACTGCAAGATCTTGAAAAAGTTTCAAGATCTACCTATAAAATCTTATATCAAGAACCTTCAATTGGTATCAGAACCAGATTGTTATTACATGATTTTTGTGCATGTTTAGATTATTTCTTAGATTAGATCTAATTTATAATCTAATTATTAAATTTAAAATTTTTAAAAAAAAATTAGATCTCATGAATTGCCATAAGGTTATCCTGTTGTAAAGTTTACCCCTTATAGTGAATAGGTTGTCCTAGTTCGTGATGATCTGACTCTAATCATAAATTTATTATATTTGATCTAATTTTATTTATAATTTAATAAATTTAAATTAATTTTAGATCTAAAAATAAATTATTTTAGATTATACGGACTGCCATAAGGTTGTCTTGCTGTAAGGTTTATCCCTTACAGTGAATAGGTTGTCCTAATACGTGCTGATCTAAAATATTGATCATAAAATTTTAAATTAGATTTAAAAAATTTTATGATATGATTAAAAATATTTTAGTCTAATTTTAATCTTCATAAATATGTTAGATTTGATCTAGGAAGATTTATGATTGATTATTATTAAAACTATTTCAATTACATGAACCTATTTAGATTAGATCTAAAGTAAATTCATGTTTATGTTACTTGCATATTGATTATGAATCAAACATGCAACTTAGTTGATAGAATCATATTATAAAAATATTTTACAAACATAAAAACTATTTTCGAAAAGTCAAACCCCAACCCTCAGCCCAAAACTTAATTAAGAATTAAGAAGTTGTTTGATTAGGTTCTAGGATTATAAATTGAAGATCCTATGATACGAATCGTAACACATTGGATTAATAGATTAGTGAGGATTAGGCCCATTAATTAGGTTAGACCTAGGGTTAGATTAAAGAATGAACTTAATTAGAGAATTGACTAAATCTAATCAATTGTTGTCTTAGATTAAATCAAGAATTCTCTAGATCAATTGCAATAGTTGTAGTTGATCAAGTTCATGTCTTTAACAAGATCCAAGATGGACTTGATTCTTAGCTACGCGGTCTAACATGAACTATTAGGTTGATCTAATTGAAACTAATTAAATCAGTTGGTCTCTAAGGTAAACAAGATCAGTGATTTTTAATTGACAGCTCGCTTACCTGATCATTTCTGATGGTGTCTAAGGCAAGTCTAGCAGACCCTTCCACTGGTCGAACTTGTTAGATATATGTGCCCTAGAAGCCAAAATTGACTGATACTTGTAATACACTTCTAAGGGCAAAATTATAATTTTGACTATAATTAATAAAATGGATAATTTTCTATCACACCTGTGTATTTAGTGTCTGTGATACATCCTTTGAGTTAATGGTAATGATAATTCATATTTTCAAGAGTTGAAAATTTAAGACATGAATAATCATTATTAACTCATAAACAGCTCCCGACCATAGGATCATCACGAGGATGGTGATTGATCTGGAAGGTTGGTGTACGATCGCTTCTCTTTAGTAGATGAGTCTTGAGTCTACGGTGTGGAGACACCGGAGCGAGAGTACAGGTATTCGTTAGAGAACGAGGGCACTGAGCGTGACCACCTCGAGTAGTCATTAGAAAGTCTACCTTCTCGTCAATGACTGACTCGATGCTGCAGTAGTGTGTCTGGTTCTTTGACCTGAGATGCATCGACAGTTCACCTTGAGGGTGTTATAGTTTGACTACACCATTACTCGATCTCCTAGCCATATGGAACTCTGAGGTGTATGTTGGTTGACAATGTTCATTGTAGGAACTGGATTGCATCAAGATGGGATCTATCTACCTCGGTGGTAGAGGAGTAGCCCTATGATGATCATGAGAAATCAAGTCCAAAAATCCATGGCCATGGGTAGAGTGAAATAAAGAAAGAGTTTCTATTTAGATTTTTCATATTGGACTCGAATCGAATGATTACATCATATGACAGAGACTAGGGTTTGACGAGTTTACCTTAACCCTAATCTGACGGGGCTCAAGATAGAAGAACTTAATCACACAGGTAGCTGCACCAAGAGGTTCGCATTCAGCTCTGATGGGTTGCCACCATATACTGCTAGGTGTCACTGGTAGATTTTTGGGAGCAATTAGAAGATTTAGATGATCGATCATTCTAGCTGTTCAAATCAGAAGAGTTCTGATCCATCGAAAGGAGTTTCGATGATGTCTATGATAGAGATCATGACATATCCATTACCATGCAGAATGAACCTAACTGGGTCACACAAACAAGGGTTTGAATCTGGTGATCATCAATTGAACTGATCTAGTTCAATTGATCTGAATGAGATTCAATTAGGTTCAAGAAAATCGTGCTAGCACTCGATTGAACCTAACGTTCTTCCTTTACTATCATAAATAAGTTGTCCTGACTGAGCCAAAGAAGTTTGTGCTCAATTAGAGGCCTTCATATGGTCTGACTAGAGGTTGTCCAAGTCAGAATAGATTGTCTTATTTGTAAGACATTACCTGCCATTTTTTGTCACCTGCCATTTCTTGTTCTTTAACTTTGGTCAAAAGACTACCTTTGACTGTCAAACGTTGACCATTGACCCTTTGACTTTTGACCACATGTCTCAGCACCTATTGGAGAGTTGGTGGGGGCCCTGTCCCCCTGCCAGAACCTGGCAAGGAGAAGGGCGCACGCCAAGGGTGGCGTGAGCCCAAGTAGGAGGCGCCTAGGAGTCCTTGTTGGACAGGACTCCACCTCTTTTGGATTCCAATCAGAGTTCTACTAAGAATCCAGTTTGACTGGTCTTAGGCGCCCTCTAAGGAGGAATCCAGGGTCTCTATTCCAACCAATCAGATTTAGATCTGATTTCACAAAGGGTTTTGTGATTGGTTGAGAGGAAGAGGAGTTGGATCACAAGAGGTCTATAAATAAGACCCTGCACCCAACCCTAATGAGAATGCAATTCAATTGAGAAACCCCATGCCCCAAGGCTGCCTCTCCCCTCCTTCTCTACGCCATAGTCTCTTCTCTCCTTGCTCTCCACGTCCAAAAGAGTTTTGGACTTAGGTTGGTGCGATTCAGATCAAGGAAAGGCGATCAAAAAGCAAGAAGGCTGCGCTGCTGCAAAAGGACGACTGCAGATCTTCAAAAGAGTTTTGAAGATCCTCCAGATCTGATTTTTGGAGGTGTGATAGAGAGGAAGAGGATCTTCAGATCCAATCCGAGTGGATACCGGTAGAGGTCAGATGCTTGCGTGGCTAGATCCAGAACCTTCCGCTGCAATCAGAATCATCTACAGGGTAATAGGATTACCCAAATCAGGTAAATTAAATTTGATTTAATTTATATTATTTTATTTTATTTATTAAAATAATAAGAATTAGATCTAAAATATATCAAGATCTGATTGAGATCAAGAGAAAATTTTTTGAAATATATCTCTTGATCTAATCAGATCTGGACGAACCTGGACCGGGAAATCAGGATTTCCCTTCAACTGGTATCAGAGCCATGGTACTAAATTATTTAGATCTAATTTTTAAATTTTATTTAATTAGAAAATAAAGTGATTCAGATTCACAATGAAATGTGATCAGATCTGAAATCAAAAAAATAAAATTAAAATGATTTGGATCTAAGAACATGAAGATATGCATGACTATTCTAGAAATAGAATAGTTCTAAGAATAGTTTTGCAGTCTTTGATTTAATCTGATTAAATCATATTTAGATCTTCTTATTTACTATTTTTTGATATTATAAGTGTTATAATAACATCTGATAAACAGCAAATAAAAATTATTTAATTTTAAAATATCATATGAGATATGATAGATGCATGACTAGACTAGTTGTAGAATAGTTCTACATAATTATCTAGATTAGAATTTATTTTTGATTAGATCAATTTAAATCTAATTTTTAGATTATTATGAGATATAATTTAGATCTGAAAAACATGCATGATTATGATACATGAGATGTATAGCAAAATATGCCTATGAATTAGATCTCTTTATATAATGAGAATATATGATATAGATCTTGATATGTTTTGTAATATGAATGTTCCGAATTAAGGCGTTCCCTTTGGCCGTCCGGTCATAAGAATGAAGAAGGATTTAAAGGCCCTCTCTTTCCATTCGATGGGGTGGTTCTTATGACATGTGTAGGGGTGCTGCGTGTTCGTCCTTAATCAGAAACCCAAAACTTACTTTCTGCAAAACCCTAGATCCTGAAACCCTAGGATTTATTGTGCATATTTTGTTTATGAACCCAACTTAATTAAGAATTAAGTTTATGGAATATTAATTAGGTCTAAAATTGAGAATTTCAGATCTAAGACATATTCATAATACTGGGTTCGGGCTTGGGTAGCTCAATTAGGTCTAAGCGGTTGATCAAACCGAATCAAGAGTTGGTTAGATGGGATCAACAATGCTTAAATTGACCAGCCTAATAGGATTAAGTCTGGGTCAAGATCGAGTCACGATCAAGCAAGACCTAATTAGGCTCAGAGGTTAGAGTCTGGATTGTAGGCTAACCCAATTGGTTCTGACTCAACAATTTGGTGTCTAAGGTAAGTTTGGCACAGACGACCGACTGGTTTTTAATTGGAAGCTACTCGACCTGAATGCGTTCTTGTGCGAGTTAACGGCATATTCCTTCCACCGGTCTCACTTACCTGGCCATATCTGTTGACACAGTTCTGATCTGAGGTGGTCAATAATCCGAGCTGACCCATGCCACTAGGTTAGTCATAATTGTTATGACTAAGCCAAGTCTAGTTTAATGAGACCTGAATCAATTCTCCCTAAGAAAAGATTAAGTCCGAGGTCTTCCACCATTGTAGACGTGCGGGCCCTTCCCGGGGTTGATTGTTCTCGGCTGGATACAGTGGCTCAGTTGCACCGGGAAGACGCAACCATGTCTATTAGGCATTGGATGCTATGGGCTGGAGGATGAGTTGGGCTCAATATTTCGGATACGGTGAGAGACCCAATTAGGAACCCAGTCTATGCAAATGGTGGGTCTGACTTAACTAAGGAGTGGATCAATATTCCGGATACGGTGAGATTCATGAATTAGAGACCAAGTTTGGGTGCACCATGATTAGAGAATCATTGAACAAGAGTTGTTCACTCATTGGCTAACCCATCACCAATAACTGTTAGGTGAGGTGATGAGTCAGTTGGTGAGACCGCACCACCCACTAGAAATCATCAATCGCGGAGATTTTCGCATCTCTACAGAGGGAGTGTAGGGATCCGAGAAAATAGTGGGAGCTAATTTGTTTAAAAATAAAATCCCTAAACAAATTGGTCAAGTCAAAATTACAGTATCTAACTAGAATCTTTGACTCTCTACAGGAAAATGTCTGCGTCCAACCCACTGGCACGTATCCTAGACACACATAGACTGACTGGACCCAATTATAAAGATTGGCTCAGGAACTACAAAATTGTTTTGGGTTCAGAGAAGTTAACACATGTTTTGGACCAGGACCCTCCCACCTTACCAGCTCGTCCATCCACTGAACAGAGAGCGTCTCTGGAAAAATGGATTGACGAAGACAATAAGGCCAGATACTACATGTTGGGCTCGATGTCTGATGAGCTCCAGCGCCAACATGAAGATATCGGGACTGCTCGCCAAATGTTGGCTCACCTGCAGGAGATGTTTGGTGAACAGAGTCGCGCAGCCAAATATCAAGTCACAAAATGACTTTTTAAGGCTAAGATGCGTGATGGGCAGTCAGTCCAAGATCACTGTCTGACAATGATCAAGGACATGGAAGAGCTTGAGAAGCTCGGTGTGAAGTTGGACTTGGACTTGCAGAACGATATTATTCTGCAATCCTTGACTGATGCATATGGGCAATTCATCATGAATTACCACATGCATAAACTTCAAAATTCCTTGGCCGAGTTGATGAATATGCTGGTTACCGCTGAGCTTTCTATGAAAGGTTCTAAAGGCTCAGTTCTTGCTATGGAACGGACTTCTTCCAAAAGAAAGTCTTATGGAAAGAAAAAGAAGTCTGTGAAAAAGCAAAAGGTGGAAGGATCAAAGAAGAAGAAGGCAGAACCGAAGAAGAAGGTCGATGGCAAAGGAAAGTGTTTCCATTGCAACAGCGACGGCCATTGGAAGCGGAACTGCCCTACTTACCTGGCCACCCTAAAGAACAAGAAGGAAGGTCCTTCTGGAGGTATGCTCGTTATTGAGTCTAACCTTACGGTTTCTTCTGCATCCAGTTGGGTGCTTGACTCTGGTTCTAGTGCTCATCTGTGCACTTCTATGCAGGGTCTTGAGGATAGCAGGAGGCTGAGGGATGGAGACATGATCCTACGCGTCGGTAATGGAGCAAGAGTTGCTGCAGTAGCCGTGGGAACATACCCTCTGCGATTACCATCTGGTTTAGACTTAGTTTTAAAAGACTGTTATTATGTGCCTGCAGCTAGCAGGAATTTGATTTCTGTTTCATGCTTAGCACAAGAAGGTTATGTGATCACCTTCTTTAAGGACCATTGTAACATTCTTTATGAAAGAAATAAAATTGCAAATGGTTTCCTTGTTAATGGTCTTTATCAGTTGCATATTGATGTACCTGTTTTAACTATCGAGCAAAACGTGAATGCCAAACGACCTAGGGATAGTCCAAACGACAGATATCTATGGCACCTGAGATTAGGTCATATAGCAGAAGATAGGATTAACAAATTGGAGAAAAATGGGCTATTGAGTCCATTGACTTTTGAGTCATATCCAACTTGTGAATCTTGTCTTCAAGGCAAAATGACTAAACTCCCTTTTGTTGGACATGGGGAGAGGGCCACAGATCTCCTTGCCCTAGTACATACTGATGTGTGCGGCCCATTTCGATGTGCCGGCTAGAGGCAATTTTGTCTACTTCATTACCTTTACCGATGATCTGTCTAGGTATGGGTATGTGTATCTTATGAGACATAAGTCTGAAGCCTTTTGAAAAGTTCAAAGAATTCAGACATGAAGTAGAAAAACAAACTGGAAAACCCATTAAGGTTCTTCGATCAGATCGAGGAGGTGAATACCTTAGCCGGGAATTCCTAGACTATCTTAAGGAAAATGGCATAGTCTCTCAATGGACTCCACCAGGAACACCTCAACTCAACGGGGTTTCAGAACGGAGAAATCGGACTCTATTGGATATGGTTCGATCCATGATGAGCTTCACAGACCTCCCAGATTTTCTTTGGGGACATTCATTATTAACTTCAATCTATTTACTGAATAGGGTTCCCTCTAAAACCGTTCCTACCACACCGTATGAGATATGGCACGGTAAGAAACCAAGTCTGAGTCATCTCAGAATTTGGGGTTGTCCGGCTTCATGTCAAAAGACAACAAGCGGACAAGTTAGAGTTTAGGTCCTTTAGAGCTCGATTCATAGGATATCCTAAAGAGTCATTAGGATACTATTTCTACATTCCAGAAGACCACAATGTGATTGTGAGTCGACATGCCATATTTCTTGAAAAATAGTTTATTCAAGATAGTGGCATTGGAAAGCAGATTAAGCTTGATGAGAAAGTCTCACAAGCAGAACGAGCTAAGGACCAAGTGGAACCAAATCAGGTTGAGCCAATAAGAACACTACCTCCTCCACCTCGTAGATCGGAAAGAGTTTCCCGTCCCCCTGAAAGATACTTAGGTATTATTTCAGAGGATGTAGAGGAAATGTTCCTCATAGGTAATGGTGCTCATGGTGATGATCCCAAAACCTACAACGAGGCGATATCAGATATCGACTCCGAGAAATGGCTTGAGGCAATGAAGTCAGAGATCGACTCGATGCACTCAAACCAAGTCTGGACCTTGGTAGATCCACCAGAAGGTATAGTACCTATTGGGTGTAAATGGATCTTCAAGAGAAAGATTGGTGCAGATGGGAATGTGGAGACATTCAAGGCTAGACTGGTGGCAAAAGGTTATAGTCAACGTGAAGGCATTGACTATCAGGATACCTTTTCCCCGGTAGCTATGCTAAAATCCATCCGCACATTGCTTGCTGTTGCAGCCTATTTCGATTATGAAATATGGCAAATGGACGTGAAAACGGCATTCCTAAATGGATATCTTGAGGAAGATATCTATATGGAACAGCCGCTAGGTTTCACATCCAGTGATACTGATCACAAGGTTTGCAAGCTGCAAAGGTCCATATATGGACTTAAGCAAGCATCTCGGAGCTGGAACACTCGTTTCAATGATGTGATCAAAAAGTTTGGTTTCATCAAAAATGAAGAGGAACCATGTGTTTTCAAAAGGGTCAGTGGGAGCGCTGTTGTCTTCCTCGTATTGTACGTGGATGACATCCTCCTTATTGGGAATGATATTCCCATGTTGACATCAGTCAAGATGTGGTTGTCCAAGGAATTCTCCATGAAAGACCTAGGTGAAGCATCCTTTATTCTAGGAATTAAGGTCTATAGGGATAGACCGAATAGGATGCTAGGACTTTCACAGAAGATGTACATAGAGGAAGTACTAAAGAGGTTTAGTATGGAAAACTCTAAGAGGGGATTAATACCCTTCAGACATGGTATTCATCTTTCCAAGAAGATGTGCCCCAGCACACCTGAGGAAATAGAACGCATGAGCAAGATCCCTTATGCTTCTGCAATAGGGAGCCTCATGTATGCCATGCTATGTACACGACCTGATATAGCCCATGCTGTGAGTGTCACAAGCAGATATCAGTCAAATCCAGGTGAAGAACACTGGACTTCTGTGAAATGTATCCTTAAGTACTTGAGAAGAACTAAGGATATGATGTTGGTCTTTGGTAACGGAGAACTCCAAGTTCAAGGATACACAGACTCGGACTTCATGTCTGATATAGATGATCGAAAGTCGACATCTGGAAGTCTGTTTGTGTGCAATGGTGGAGCTGTCAGCTGGAAGAGTTCCAAGCAAACTGTGATAGCAGATTCCACCATGGAAGCAGAATATATAGCTGCATCAGAGGCTGCAAAGGAAGCATTCTGGTACAAGAAGTTTGCTGCAGAAATTGGAGTAATGCCATCAGATGCCATTCCTCTTTACTGCGACAACAATGGCGCCATAGCCCTTGCTAAGGAGCCGAGGTCTCACCAGAAGTCCAAGCACATTGAGCGGCGATATCATCTCATCCGCGATTACCTTGAGAAAGGTTACGTTGAGGTCAAGAGAGTCAACTCCGCAGATAATGTGGCAGACCCACTTACAAAGCCGTTGGGCCAGCAGAAGATCGAAGCCCACCTTGAGAAGATGGGACTTAGACTTGTAGCCAATTGGCTTTAGGACAAGTGGGAGATTGTTAGATATATGTGCCCTAGAAGCCAGAATTGGCTGACACTTGTAATACACTTCTAGGGGCAAAATTATAATTTTGACTATAATTAATAAAATGGGTTATTTTCTATCACACCTGTGTATTTAGTGTCTGTGATACATCCTTTGAGTTAATGGTAATGATAATTCATATTTTCAAGAGTTGAAAATTTAAGACATGAATAATCATTATTAACTCATAAACAGCTCCCGACCATAGGATCATCACGAGGATGGTGATTGATCCGGAAGGTTGGTGTACGATCGCTTCTCTTTAGTAGATGAGTCTTGAGTCTACGGTGTGGAGACACCGGAGCGAGAGTACAGGTACTCGTTAGAGAACGAGGGCACTGAGCGTGACCACCTCGAGTAGTCATTAGGAAGTCTACCTTCTCGTCAATGACTGACTCGATGCTGCAGTAGTGTGTCTGGTTCTTTGACCTGAGATGCATCGGCAGTTCACCTTGAGGGTGTTATAGTTTGACTACACCATTACTCGGTCTCCTAGCCATATGGAACCCTGAGGTGTATGTTGGCTATAGCATGTTCATTGTAGGAACTGGATTGCATCAAGATGGGATCTATCTACCTCGGTGGTAGAGGAGTAGCCCTATGATGATCATGAGAATCAAGTCCAGAAATCCATGGCCATGGTAGAGTGAAATAATAGAAAGAGTTTCTATTTAGATTTTCACATTGGACTCGAATCGAATGATTACATCATATGACAGAGACTAGGGTTTGACGAGTTTACCTTAACCCTAATCTGATCGGGGCTCAAGATAGAAGAACTTAATCACACAGGTAGCTGCACCAAGAGGTTCGCATTCAGCTCTGATGGGTTGCCACCATATACTGCTAGGTGTCACTGGTGGATTTTGGGAGCAATTAGAATGATTTAGATGATCGATCATTCTAGCTGTTCGAATCAGAAGAGTTCTGATCCATCGAAAGGAGTTTCGATGATGTCTATGATAGAGATCATGACATATCCCATTACCATACAGAACTGAACCTAACTGGGTCACACAAACAAGGGTTTGAATCTGGTGATCATCAATTGAACTGATCTAGTTCAATTGATCTGAATGAGATTCAATTAGGTTCAAGGAAATCGTGCTAGCACTCGATTGAACCTAACGTTCTTCTTTTACTATCATAAATAAGTTGTCCTGACTGAGCCAAAGGAGTTTGTGCTCAATCAGAGGCCTTCATATGGTCTGACTGGAGGTTGTCCAAGTCAGAATAGGTTGTCTTATTTGTAAGACATTACCTGCCATTTTTGGTCACCTGCCATTTCTTGTTCTTTGACTTTGGTCAAAAGTCTACCTTTGACTGGTCAAACGTTGACCATTGACCCTTTGACTTTTGACCACATGTCATGCACCTATTGGAGAGCTGGTGGGGGCCTGTCCCCCTGCCAGAACCTGGCAAGGAGAAGGGCGCACGCCAAGGGTGGCGTGAGCCCAAGTAGGAGGCGCCTAGGAGTCCTTGTTGGACAAGGACTCCACCTCCCTTTTGGATTCCAATCAGAGTTCTACTAAGAATCCAGTTTGACTGGTCTTAGGCACCCTCTAAGGAGGAATCCAGGGGTCTCTATTCCAACCAATCAGATTTAGATCTGATTTCACAAAGGGTTGTGATTGGTTGAGAGGAAGAGGAGTTGGATCACAAGAGGTCTATAAATAAGACCCTGCGCCCAACCCTAATGAGAATGCAATTCAATTGAGAAACCCCATGCCCCAAGGCTGCCTCTCCCCTCCTTCTCCATGCCATAGTCTCTTCTCCCCTTGCTCTCCACGTCCAAAAGAGTTTTGGACTTAGGTTGGTGCGATTCAGATCAAGGAAAGGCGATCAAAAGCAAGAAGGCTGCGCTGCTGCAAAAGGACGACTGCAGATCTTCAAAAGAGTTTTGAAGATCCTCCAGATCAGATCCAGATCTGATTTTTGGAGGTGTGATAGAGAAGAAGAGGATCTCCAGATCCAACCCGAGTGGATACCGGTAGAGGCCAGGCGCTTGCGTGGCTAGATCCAGAACCTTCCGCTGCAATCAGGATCATCTACAGGGTAATAGGATTACCCAAATCAGGTAAATTAAATTTGATTTAATTTATCTTATTTTATTTTATTTATTAAAATAGTAAGAATCGGATCTGAAACATATCAAGATCTGATTGAGATCAAGAGAAAATTTTTGAAATATATCTCTTGATCTAATCAGATCTGGACGAACCTGGACCGGAAAATCAGGATTTTCCTTCAGAACTTATCTGATCTCTTGGTGAAATTATGTTTTGATCAGATCGCTTAACTATTTGAGCTGACCTATGTTAGCTAGGTAAATCAGTTTGACTGATTTAGGTGCTCCTGGATCAACCTATTAATGATCTTCCTTAAGCTGACTTGGTGAAGTTAGTGGGAGGATCATGATAAGCTGGTTAATCTGACCTACTCGCTTCTATAAATTAAATCCTCTAAAATTATTAGGTCTCTAAAATAAAATAGTTATATGATAATTGGATCATAGCCTCCCATTAAAGTGGATGATAATGGGTTCATCAGTTGGATAATTATTTGAGGCCCAAAGGCCTAATGCGTATCAATTGATGAAATTATCATTCATTATATGATCTTTTGGATACATCTTTCTAAATGATGGTCGGATGGGCCAACCAAAGTTGGTCCTGATCATTCATTCATTGGATGGGCCAAGTATGGTCATGTTAATGGTTGGATCTAACTGAATTTTTTTCTGAGAAGGCCAAAGCCAATTGATCAGGGCTTGGTACAAAATTTAATTACTAAAAATTATTTAGAGAAATAATTGATTATGAACTTATCCTTAGATGTACATGGGTGGGCCAACCAAAGTTGGGCTCATGTACAGTCTATGTGGATTCTAGTACCTACTAAGAAATTAAGATAATTTCTTAAATTGGAAGTAGACGCTACCAATTCGAATAAAATAGTGGAAGAAATTTTTTAATTAAAGTCCAAATCTTTAGGTTTAATGAACCAATGACTAATTAGGTTTTGATTTTTCTTTGTGTGGACATGGCCACTTTTCTATTGCTCTGATCATTATTGGACAATGATAAGTTGGTGGGACCCAACTTCGATAGCTGGTATCGAAAGTTAAAGATTGTTTTAGAGCATTAACAGATCCTATATATGCTGACGGATCCTACACCTAAGAAGCCAGCTGCTAATGCGCATGAAATAGTCAGAGACACTTATCAGAAGTGGCTCAGTGACTGAACCACGGTGCACTACATTATGCTGACTGCGATGAGCGATGAGTTCAGTCACAGATTTGAGATAGCTCAGCCAAATAAAATGCTCTAAGTGTTGGAGGATTCTTTTAGTACATCCAATGATGTTGAGAGGCACAAGACTAGTTGCACCATCTTTATTGCTAGAATGTGGGATGAAGCCTCTGTCATTGATCATATATTATATATGATCGAGCTGATAGAGCACTTGAGTAAACTCGACTTTTTCTTGCATGAACAACTTGGAAAAGATGAAATACTGAACTCGCTACCAAAATCCTATCTCCCTTTTCTTACTCATTACAAAATGATAAAGCCTGAAATAAACTACCATGGCTTACTTGGGTTACTTCAGAACTTTGAGAAGGATCACCAGCTCCATAAAGAGTTGGTGAATTTAGTGGAAGGTTCGTCTTCTAGTTCTCGACCCTTTAGAAAAGAAAAGAAGAACAAGAAGAAGAAAATAAAGAAGGTGCAAGTTCAGACTGGGACATCAGTGCAGGACCAGACCAAGAAGATCAAGCCCGATAAGAGTCAAGCTGAATGCTTCTTTTGTAAGAAGTTGGAGCACTGAAAGAAGAACTATCCTCAGTACATTGCCTTCCTGGATCCGAATAGGCAGAGAAAGAAGCAAACTGTTACTGGGCAATGTATTTATATGATAACTCCTTGTAATTTCTTTATTTATGATATTACTGATTGGGTATTGGATACCGGTAGCCCTTACTATATTTGCAATTCATTGCAGGGATTGTAGGTCAGTAGAAGATTTGAGCAAGATGAGAGATTTCTAAACATTGGAGATGGAAGACTAGTTCCAGTTCTAGCTTTAAAAATTTTGAAACTTGTATTTAAATCTCATATTGTTGTTCTTAATGATTGTCATTTCTGTCCTAGTTTCTTTTTAAATATCATTTCTATAGGCCTTTTGGTCATGAACAATTATGAAATTTTAATAAAGAAATGAGTTTATAATGTCATTATGAATGGTGTTACTATTTTCTATGGATAATTGAACAATAATGTATATATATTACAACCTATTAATGCAGTCTATTCTACTAACAAGCATTCTAGATTAGATAGTATATCAGATATCTATTTATGACACTGTAAGCTAGGTCATATAAATAAGAACAAGATAAATAAGTTGACTCAAGAGAGAATCCTCGAAGTCAATGATTATGAATCATTTCCAACCTGTGAGTCCTATCTTCTTGGTAAAATGACCAAGTCACCTTTTACTAAAAAAGGTGAGAGAGCCAATGAGCTCTTAGGTCTAATACATACTGATATATATAGATCAATGAGCATAAGTACCAGAGGTGGATATGTCTACTTCATCACTTTCACAGATGATCTATCCAGATATGGATATATCTATCTGATGAAACATAAGTCAGATTTTTTTGAAATATTCAAATGATTCTGAAGTGAAATAGAAAAATAAACTAAAAAGAGTATTAAAACTCTTTGATCTGACCAAGAAAGAGAATACCTTTCTGATGAGTTTCTTACATATCTAGGAGAGAATAAAATTCTCTCCTAATAGACTCCTCCTGAAATACCAAAGCATAATGGTGGGTCTGAAAGAAGGAATCGGACTTTGTTAGACATGGTCCGATCCATGATGAGATTTATCGATATCCTTCTAGGGATATGCACTCGAATCAACTTGTTATCTATTAAATAAGATTTTAAGTAAGTCTGTAGTTAAAACTCCATATGAGATATGGACAGGACGTAAGCCAGCACTTTCATACCTTAGGATTTTGAGATGCCCAGCTTATGTCAAACTGTTAGTTACAGACAAACTTGGACCTAGGTCTAACAGGTGTACATTCATAGGATACCCAAAAGAGACTAAAGGATACTATTTCTACCATGCCAATGAACAAAAGGTATTCATCATCCTTAGGGCAATCTTTTTGAAAAAGAAGTTTTTTGGTGAAGGAACTGTTGCCTCTAAGGTTGAACTTGATGAAGTTCGATAGGTAGAAAGTCTGACATAGAATGTTGAACTTAAGTTGGATTTGATCAGATCAGATCTGAAGCCTAGTGAACCCACATCATTAAGACAATCTGGTAGAGTACCGTGCCATTCAAATAAATACTATGGATTCTTTGTTCGGGATGGTGATCCCATCGAATTCGATGAAAACGATGAGGATCTGATCACTTATATGGATGCGATGTAGAGATCTAACTCTGAAAAATGGATAGAAGCCATGAGATCCAAAATGGATTTCATGAAGATCAATGATGTATGGACATTAGTTGATCCACCTGAAGGAGTTAAATCCATTGGATGTAAATGGATCTTCAAAAGAAAGAGGGACGCAGATGGAAAGGTGGAGACCTATAAAGATCATTTGGTTGTCAAGGGATATCGTCAACGTTATGATATTGACTATGATGAGACGTTCTCTCCTATGGCAATGCTCAAGTCCATTGGAATCGTGCTTGCCATTGCTGTTCATCTGGACTATGAGATCTGACAGATGGATGTGAAGATAGCTTTTCTAAATGGAAAGCTGATCGAAGAGGTCTATATGATACAACCTGAAGGGTTCACATCTATAGATGAGTCTAAAGTGTGCAAGCTTCAGAGATCTATTTATGGACTGAAGCAGACATCTCGGAGTTGGAATATGCATTTTGATAAAGTAATCAAAACGTATGGCTTCATTAAGAATGGAGAAGAACCCTGCATTTACAAATGGACAAATGGTCCCGCAATGGTATTCTTTATTTTGTACGTAGATGATATTTTCTTAATCAAAAATGATATTTTCATACTACAAAGAATAAAAGTCTGATTGTCATCACAGTTCTCCATGAAGGATTTGGATGAAGCATCCTACATCCTAGGAATAAAGATCTATAGGGATAGATCTAAAAGGATGCTTGGTATATCCCAGTCTACGTACATAAAAACTATGCTGAAGAGATTCAGCATGGAGAATTCCAAAAAGGGCTATCTTCCAATTTCTCAAAAAAATTTTCTCTCTAAGAAGGATTATCCAACAACTCCTGAAGAGAGAGAGTGTATGAGTAAAATTTTATATGCTTCGATAGTGGGGTCTATTATATATGCAATGATATGTACGAGACCAGATGTGGCATACTCACTAGGAGTGGTGAGTAGATACCAATCTGACCCTGAAGAAAATCACTGAAAGATGGTTAAAACCATCCTTAAGTATTTGAAAAATACTAAGAATCAATGGTTGATTTATGGTGAGTCAGATCTGAAGCTTGTAGGATTTATAAACTCTAGCTTTCAGTCTGATCATGATGACAGTAAAAGTATATCGGAGTATATCTTTACTCTAAATGGTGGAGCCATCTGCTGAAAAAATTTCAAGCAGCATACAGTGGCTGACTCTGTTTGCGAAGCAAAGTACTTGGCAGCATCAGATGCAACAAAAAAAGTTGTGTAGCTGAGGAAGTTCATCATCGAACTTGAAGTAGCACCCTCTATTGATGGTCCAGTCCTGTTCTACTATGATAGCACTGGCGCCATAGCTCAAGCAAAGAAACCGAAGGTACAGCAATGGATAAAGAACATTCTACGCCACTTTAATTTGATCCATAAGATTGTGGATCATGGTGACGTCGACCTTCAGAAGATCGATGAAAAGAAGAACCTAGACGACTCCTTCACTAAAGCCCTGGCAATCAAGGAGTTCGATAACCATAAGTCGAAGATGAGTATTAGATACTATGCCGAGTGACTTTAGGATAAGTGAGAGTTGTTGAAAATTATGTACCAAGATCCATCATCAGTCTGTTGATGGTTGAGCTACTTTATAATTATAATTAATTTATTAATTAATAAAAATATTTTGGCATCTTTTTCATCACATGTTTATATCTTCTAATGAACTCTATTATTGTGATGAAGTCCTTAGGATTATTTAGTTTTGATAAAGAAAGAATTTATCGATTAGTTCTTAAATGAGTTCACGACCAAATGATAGGCTGTTAATTAGGACAACAGTATCTATCGAGCATAGGTCGCTATATGCTATATAGGTTGGTTGTCCTCTTAACCAAGAAATATGGAAACACCGATATGGCATACAGATAAGATGTATAGGTACATCATCATTGAATGTAAGCAACTCCAGAGCATTCTACTATTGAGAATGTCTCTGATGGGATATAGGTATAAGTATCCCTTAGACCTGAGATTACCTCAATGAGTTGCAAGCAACTCACTGTGCTTTGGTACCGAACTAACTGAATTTTTAATTTAGCAATGGAAGGCTTTTGGGTATAGTCAAGTACTTACGAAATTAGAGTGTGATCAAGATGGAATTGACCACTCCAAGAGTTGTAGAAGAATGTATCACTATATTTCAATATAGCAAAATCTTGATTAGGATAATCCATCAGATGGATTTGATATTTTGAAATACAATATGGACAATTTGATCAGAGTTGATAGTTGAACTTTGAGGTGTCCTACAAGCATTGTGGTCAGGAAGATAAATTTTATGAAAATCATATCCGCATGGGTTCTAAGGATGGTGTTCTACACCTTCGATCTATCCGACCGTCGGGTATCATTGCTAGATGGTCACTTCGATTGGTACAAAAATTTATTTTTGTGCTACTGACTTATGTTTGAATCTATGAGATCACACACATTAGAGCTTATGATCTGATCGAATGGTTGATCAATGATTAAAAATCGTTGTAGGGTTAAACAATCAATATGGTTGGTGTTTAACCTAGTGCAAGTGTTGTAGGAGGATCGATTAGTAATTAGATTGCTAATTGACTTAATTTGATTAAGTCAATAGGTTGAGATTAAGTCTAATTAAATATAATTTAATTAGATTTGATTTGAGCTTAATTGGATCAAGTTCAATTGCTTTATTGGATAAATCAAGTGCAAGAAAGAACTAGTTCTAATCTAACTAGGATTCGGATTAATCCAATTTTCTAATTTGATTAAAACATAAATTAAAATTAAATATAATTTAATATAATTTAATTAAGTTCTTAAATGGATTAATATCTTATTTAATTGGGTTGGTTTAATCTTGATTTTATTTAGTTAAAAGATCTTGTTTGACCAAGTCAAAATAGAAGTCCTAGTATGACTAGGACTCCCTATCACTTACGCCACTTAATCCTCACGCTCCATGCCCTTTTTTTTTGTTTCTTATGAGAAAATTCTCCACTTCCATGGCTTCTCACGTCCTCTTTCTCTCCTCCTTTTATCATAAGGCAATTTGTTGGAAGACCAAGTCAAAAGAGGAGTTTGTTTTGCTTATGATTCTTTGAGATAGAATCCTTGTTGACCAAAAGACCTTCCCTTGAGTGCTGCCCCCTCTTTTAATTAATTTTTCTCTTATTCTATGAAAATAGTCTCCTTTTTTGTATGCCCTCCCTTGCTGGTCCATACCAATAATTATGGAGGAGGCACCCAAGAGTTGGGCGCCCCAACAACTTTCCATGTTTGGATATTCCTAGTCTAGGATTTTGATCTAACTTGGACTCTTCTTTTTCTCTATTTATTGGATGAATTTTATTCTAATTTTTTTATAAAATATAGGGCCTTGGAAGAGGTTTGGGGTGTGCAAAAATCAGAGAAAGAGGATCTTTGGACGTGGGGGTTCCATAGGCACCAAACTAGGTGTCTAGGTGAGAGAAAAGAGAAGAAGAGGGTCATCTTCTAGGGCTATTTTATTTTCAATCTCTCCTCTATTTTTTGAATTTTTTCTAAGAGAGTTTTAGATTAATAAACTCTCATCTTCCTTTTCATATTTTGGAGAGTCCAAATTTTAAAGAAAGAAGCATCGGATCGATCATCGAAGAAGGATCAGTATAGTACTAGCATGCTATGCTGATTTCCTGCATCGGACTTCAGATCAGAGATCGTAGGCTCGTGTAGATGACACCTAGAAGCCAGATGCGTGTGTAGCTCGTGACTTCATCCTCAAGCCCAAATCAGCAAGTTAGAATATCTAACTTGCTCAGATAATAGATATGATCTATAAACTTCATACCTATATTTGATGTAGTGTAGATCTAGGTTGATTTGATCAATCTTTTCTTTCTTATTTGATTTTAATTTTTGATTTAATATCATACCTTGATCATATAATAGATTTGAGATCTAGATTTTTATATATTTATTTAAATAAATATTTAATTTATTTAAGTCTTTCGCTGCAAGATCTTGAAAAAGTTTCAAAATCTACTTGTAAAATCCTAGATCAAGAACCTTCACTATGCCAACCCTAAAATTCAACCACAGTGTATTTCAAAATTCAGTATCTATCACATGGACCACCCTGACCGAGGGTTTGTTAAATTAAAATACAGTGATGCACTTGCTCCAATACTTGGAGGGTCAATCCCATCTTAACTCACGTACCGATTTCACAAATACTTGACTGCACCTAGTAGCCTTTCATTACTGAATTAGAAATTCAGTTAGTCCAGTACCTAAGTGCAGTGAGTTGCTTGTAAGTCACCATAGTGATCTCAGATCTAAGGGATACTTATATCTATATCCTTTGCAAGCAACTCTTGACAGCAGAGAGCTCCGCAGTTGGATCATGTTCAGTGAAATATACTCCTATACTTCACCTGCATGCCATAATAGTATCTTCATACTTCTTGGTTAAGAGGACAACCAACACTTATGGCACAAAGTGACCTATACTCAATATGTTATCATTCTGGATAACAACGAATCATTTGGTCGCGAATACATTTAAGGACTAAATGATAAATCCTCCTTTGTCGAGTCTAAATAGTTCTAAGAACTTCATCACAGAAAAATGGTTCAAAAATGATGAAAATACTAAAATAATAATTTTATTTATTTATAATTTAAGTATATTTTATAAATCAGCTCAACCATCTACAACTTAGATGATTGGCTTTAGGATACAATTCCTAACAACTTTCACTTAGACTAAAGCCACTTAGAACAGCATCGAATACCCATCTTCCATTTATGATTTTCAAACTCTTTGATTCTGAGAGCTTTAATAAAGGGGTCAATCACGTTCTTCTTTCCGTCGATCTTCTGAAGTTTGGCATCATCTCGTTCCATGATCTCTCGTACAAGATGGTAGTAATACAGAATGTGCTTGGTGTGCTGATGTGCTTTCGACTCCTTCACTTGAGCTATGGCTCCAATGCTATCATAGTATAGCAGAATTGGACCATCCAAGGATAGTGCCACTC
This sequence comes from Cocos nucifera, assembly GCA_006176705.1. Taxonomy (NCBI): domain Eukaryota; kingdom Viridiplantae; phylum Streptophyta; class Magnoliopsida; order Arecales; family Arecaceae; genus Cocos; species Cocos nucifera. The sequence continues at coordinate 273,127 of QRFJ01000271.1, forward strand.
CCAGCTCGTCGATCAACTTTTGCAACCACATAGCTTCCTTTGCAGCATCAAATGCCGCAATATACTTCGCCTTGCACATATAATCGACCATAGTGTGCAGCTTGGAATTCTTCCAGCAGACCGCTTCATCATTTAGGATAAACACATAACCTGACACACTCTTACTGTCATCATGATTTGACTGAAAACTAAAATCAGTGTATCCCATAAGTTTCAAATCAGTATCTCCATATATGAGCCACTGGTTCTTAGTATTTTTTAAATACTTCAGAATTATCTTTACAACTTTTCAGTATTTCTCACATAAATCAGATTGGTATCTACTCACTATCCATAGTGAGTATGCCACATCTGATCTTATACATATCATGGCGTACATAATAGAACTCACTGTCAAAGTATATAGTATTCTACTCATACGCTCTCTCTTGAGGAGTTGTCGGACAATCTCTCTTCGAAAGAAAAATTTCATGGTCTATCAAGAGATAGCCCTTCTTAAAATTCTCCATGCTGAACTTTTTCAGCACGATATCGATATACGTGGATTGGGACAACCTAAGCGACCTTTTAGATCTATCCCTATAGAACTTCATCCCTAGAATGTAGAATGCTTCTTTCAAGTCCTTCATGGAGAATTGTGACGACAGCCAAACATTTATTTTCTGTAGAGCAGGGATGTCATTCCCGATTAAGAAAATACCATCCATATACAAAATAAGAAATACGACTACAGAACCATTAACCCACTTATAGATGCAGGATTCTTCTCTATTCTTAACGAAACCATACGTTCTGATCATCTTATCAAAATGCATGTTCCAACTTCGAGATGCCCGCTTCAATCCATAGATGAATCTCTGAAGCTTGCACATCTTGGACTCATCTGTGGATATGAAATATTCAGGCAATATCATATACACCTCTCCATCCAGCTCTCTATTTAGGAAAGCGATCTTCACATTCATTTATCATATTTCATAGTCTAGGTATGCTGCTATAGTAAGCATGATCCGAATGGACTTGAGCATTGCTACCAAAAAAAATATCTTATCATAATCAATATCATAATGCTGACGATATCTTTTAGCAACCAGACGGACTTTATAGATCTCTACCTTTCCATCTGCGCTCCATTTTCTTTTAAAAATCTATTTACATCGAATGAAATTTATCCCTTCAGGTGGAACAACTAGTGTCCATATACTGTTGACCTTCATGGATTCTATTTCAAATTTTATGACTTTTAGCCATTTATCAAAGTCAGACATCTGCATAGCATCTATATAGGTGATCAGATCCTCATCGTTCTCATCAAGTTCAACAAGATCACCATCTCAGACCAAGAAATCATAGTATCTGTCCGATTGATGCGGTACTCTATCGGATATTCTTGGTGCCTCTTCAACAGGCTCTGAGTTTAATCTTATCAAATTCAGTTCTGTAGGTTCACTAGAATGTATCGGTTCTTTCACCTATCGAACTTCACTAAACTCAATATTAGAGACAGCATTTTCTTCTATAAGAAACTTCTTTTCCAAAAAGACTGCCCTATTGCTGACGAACATCTTTTGCTCTTCAGTAAGATAGAAGTAATAACCTCTAGTTTTCTTAGGGTACCCTATGAACAAGTATTTATCGGATCTTGGTCCAAGCTTTTCTGTCTATAAATGTTTCACATAAGTCGGACATCCCCAAATCCTAAGGTGAGAGTGTATCAGCCTACGATCAGTCCATATCTCATATGGAGTCTTTATGATAGACTTACTCGAAATATTATTCAAAATAAAATAAGCAGTCTCGAGTGCATAATTCCATAATGAAATTGACAGTCTCGAAAATCTCATCATGGATCAAACCATATCTAATAGGATTCGATTTCTCCTTTTAGATACACCATTATGCTGTGGTATTCTAGGAGGGGTCCATTGTAAGAGAATTTCATTCTCTCCTAGATATATCAAAAACTCATTGAAAAGGTATTCATGTCCTCAGTCAGATCGAAGAGTTTTAATACTCTTTTCAAGTTATTTTTCTATCTCATTTTGATATCGTTTGAAGATTTTAAACGAATCAGATTTACTCTTCATAAGATAGATGTACCAATACCTAGATAGATCGTCAGTAAATGTAATGAAGTAGTAGAATCCATATCTAGCATATGCATTCATAGGTCCACATACATCAGTATGTACTAGACCCAGAAGCTCAGTGGTTCATTCACCCTTTTTAGTAAAAAATGATTTGATCATCTTACCAAGAAGACAGGACTCACAGGTGTTCAATGATTCACAATCATCGATATCAAGGATATGCTTCTTGAATAATCTATTGATCCTATTCTTATTTATATGATCGAGCCTACAGTGCTAAAGATAGGCATTAGTAGCATTATCTAATTTCGGACGTTTATTTGACGTGTACATTACACTAATAGACTATGATAAAACATAAATATCATTTTTTAATTATCTTCATATTATTGTGACATCATTCATAATGATATCACAACAATGTTCTTTTATTGATAAACTATAACCATCCTGGGCTAAAAACTCAACCAATATTATGTTCATCATAAAAGATGGACAATAGTAACAGTCACTTAAAATGATATTATTATTTTTAAAAATAAGCTCAAGAGTTCTGAATGCTAGGACTGGAACATTTCTTCCATTCCCAATATTAAGAAATCTTTCGTTATCCTCAAACTTTCTACTAATTTGAAGTATATGCAATAAATTGCATATGTGTACTGGACTCTCGATATCTAATATCTAGGTAGATATCTCACAAATAGTGAAATTACAAGATGTTATCATATAACATCCTTGCCCAGCAATACCTTGCTGGTTATCCCTGTTCAACCTATTTAAGTCAAGAGGACCATTTCTCTTCGGATCTGCCTTATTAGGGTCAACACTAGACTTCTCGTATTCAAGTCCTAAATGCTTGCCATTATCCAACAGTGGATGGAGCATACTTACATTAGCCATTCTATTTATCTGAAAGAAAAATATGAAACCTTATTAGTACCTGAATTAATTAAATTCTAAAGATTTGGACTTTAGTCTAAAGGTTCTTCCTCTATTTTTAATGAATTGATAGCCTCTACCTCTAATTCGAAAAATTACACTAGCTCCTTAGTGGGCACTGAAATTCACATAGATTACAGATGGATCCGAGGAAAGCTCCAGCTAACTCATGTGCATCTACAGGTAGGTTCATAATTAATTATTTTTTTAAATAATTTTTAATATTTAAATTTTGCTCTATATGCCAAATCAGTAGGCTATAGCCTCCACTGAAAAAATGTGGTTAGGTCCAACCATTAACATGATTGACTTCTGTGCATCAAACCAATGATAACCAGGCCCGAGCAAAACTCTGGCTAACTTAATCACCATTAAGAGAGTGCAACTTAATTATCATATGATGTACAGTAATTTCAATATCTAGATGAATACCTAATGTAAGGCACCATCAATGTCCATCCAAAAAATTGGACTCATTACTATTCACCTTAATGGAAGGCAATGACTTGGTTATCCCCATAACTTAGTCATTTTAAGGATCTAATAATTTAGAGGATTTAGCTTACTTGTGATTTAAGGATAGAAAGAACACGATCAATTTCTTCCACTGACTTCATCAAGTCAAATCCTTCCACTAACTTCACTAAGTCAATAAGTTAGGATTGGGATCAATTTAGGTCCATGGATACCTAACTCAATCTTATTGATTTAAATCAGTCAAACTGATTCCTAGTGACATGGGTTAGCTCGAATCACTAAGTGATCTAATCAAATTTTAATCGACCATGTTGGCTAGGTAAGTAAAATCAGTGGAAGGGATATGCCATTAACTTGTCAAAGATCAAATCAGTGCGAGTAGCTTCTAATTAAAAATCACTGATCTAGACTACCAAATTTATCTTAGACATCAATCGATTAATTAGGTTTAATCTGATCAACCTAGTAATTTCGAGTTTAACTGTATAGCCATGAATTAAGTCCATCTTGGTCTAGTTAAAGACATGGACTTGTCCAACTACAACTACTAAAATTGAATCTAGAGTGTCTTTGATCTAATCTAATTCAACACTTAGTTAGATTAGGTCTAATTCAACACTTGATTAGATTTGATCAATTACTCTAGATTAATCTATTTTTAACTAACCTTAAATCTAACCTAATTAATGAACCTAATTCATCTAATCCTTTAACCCACAATCTTATGACTATGTCTCAAAATCTTTAATTCATAATTTTAGATTCTATAAATAATACTTAATTCTTTTAATTAAATTTTGGACTGAATGATTGGGGTTCAATATTTCAAAAATAATTTTTAAATTTTAAAATATTTTATTTTTTATTTTCCAAATGGGTCGACTCATTTCAAAAATGGATTGGCTCATTTCTCAAACAGCAAATTATTGTTAGTTTCAAACAGAAAATCAAGCATAATAAAAATTAAACCATGAATTATCTTTTAGATCTAATCTAAACACATTCATGTTTAACTTTCTAATTGAAATAATTTCAGTCATAAAAATTTTTTTGCTATTCATCTTAATGAATGAGTTTACGATGGCACCCTTATCGCCATAAGAGATCTCCTCTGAATGGGAGGAGATGGCCTTTAAACCATACTTGTCCCTTATGATTGGATGGCTTGGTAGCTCGTTCATTCTCAATTACTAAGTTATTTTGATCTAAAATATATCATATATGTAAGTATTTAATTTTTTTAATTACATATTAAAATATGTCAAGCAACCCTTGCTCTGATACCATTGAAGGAAATCGAGTAGGGTTTAGGCATGCTTTTTAAAATTTTTTTTGAATTAATTACAACAGAAGCTAAAATTAATCTAATATTAATTCTACAGGATGTATTGATCTAATCAATTATCCTACTAAGGATCTAGACATGTTAATATATAATTTAAAATTTAAATATGATCAATCAGTAAATCATATTTACTGATCGATTCGAGTTCAGAACTCGATATCTGTGTGCCAGTAGCTGATCTCCATGATCTGAATCCATCAGAATAAGCCACTAGCATCGTGCTATAGTCTCACACTCGTTCGACCTCTACGGTTGGTCGATATGGAGCTCCTGATCCCGACCAACTCCACTGGAGTGCTAGCTCCTCGTCGGAATCTTTAACGGTTGATCTTGATCAATCCAATTGATCACCTTCTTTCTGATCTCTCAGATACTCCAAAAAATTAAAACTTGCTTTTTGGAGGATGATGAGGTGGTGTTTCAAATTTGGTGACAATCCGATGCTCACAGCACTCGATCTCTCCACCCAAACCCAAGGTCCCAACCCTAAGGTTTCTCACTCACCAAAAATCCTGACACCCAAAAACTCTCTCACGCCCACTCTTTTTTGAATTTTCTCATGAAACAATTTTTCACGGGTAGAGGAACTCTCCCTCTCCCTTACACTCACTTTCAAACCCCTTTTTAAATGAGTGACAATAAGAGAAAAAAAAAAGGTGGCGTTAGGAAGGATGTGGTGTAGGAAATAATGTTTATCTTTTCCACCCCAGAAAGCTAAGCCCCACTCAGATATTCTCTCTCTAAGAAACCTTCCATGCTCCTCTCTGATCCTTCATGTTAACCCATGCATGTCTAGAGAAAAATCCTTTTTTTAAAAGTGTGACATAGTGGGAAAAATGAGTGGATAAGGGAGGTTAGTGGGTTTTAACCATCTCCACTTGAATTCAAAATTTAAGTGTATTCCTTATCCAAATCCAACGCCCGTAAAAAGATTAACACGTAGAAGGACTCTCCTTTTGCATGTCCACACCTAGAAATGCATATAAATGTGCATCAAAAGCATAAGGGGCATGGAGAAATGGATAAGTCTTGAGTAGGTTAGGGGGTTTCGATCAATAACAATCTAAGTTGAATTCAAAATTCAACTTAAATTTAAACCAGCCCAACTCTTGAACCAGATCAAAGAGAGAAGAGAGAGGGGGCATAGAAACCTCTCTTCTGCAAGAAAAAAACTTACATAGAAAAGAGATGGGGCATGAGAAAAGGTGGAAAAGTCAAATATGGTGGGCTAGGGAGAGTTTAAATTTAAATCTCATTTGACTTGATCCAAATTAATTTTGACCAAACCAATTAATTTAAATCAATTAGATTAGATTAAACCCAACCAACTTAGGCTTAACTCATTTCAATAAAATTTTAAATAAATTAAAAATTAATTAGATCCAGCTTCTGATCAAATCAGGGTTAAATCTTCTATAGCGATTAGATCATCTCATAACTTAATCAAGTCAAACCCAGATGACCTAATCGAGTCAAACCCAATCGAATCAAATTTAATCAAACTTGATCAAATCCTCATTGCTCAATCAAATTGAGCTAATCAAAAATCAAATTACTAATTAATCCTTCAAAAATATAAAGTCCTAATTTGATGGGTATCTGAGCAACAGAGTTCCATCAACATGAAACTCTTGAAGAGTCTCAAATCAGTAGAACTCTTAAATCCAGTGTCCCAAATGAATGAAACCCATGATCATAGAATCCCAAACCAACGAGACTCTTAATCAAAGAGTTTTAGAAAAGTAAAACTCTGAGTCCCAGTCCAGTGGGATCCACAAAGATAGAGTTCCAATCTTGTAGGACTCCTGATCATAGAGTTTCAGTCTAGTGGAACTCTTGACCACGTAGTCTCAAACTATTGAAACTCTTAATCAGCCATCAGATCAGGTAGGAACTCCTATTGTGTGTGACCTCATAGGTTTGAATTCTAAGTCAGTAGTATAAGAACTAATTTTCTAAACCAATCGATTTGACCATCTAGCAATGGTACCCATCGTCCAGATAGGTCGAAAAGTCGCAACGTAACAATGACGAACCTGTGGCATATGGTTATCGTATAATTCATCTCCTTGACCTCGATGCTTAAAGGATGATCTAGGATTTACTGTCAATCCTAAAATTCATCCATAGTGTATTTCAAAATTTAGTATCCATCACATGGACCATCCCGATCGAGGATTTGCTAAATTGAAATATAGTGATTTACTTGCTCCAACACTTGGTGGAGTCAATCCCATCTTGACTCATGCACCAACTTCATAAGTACTTGACTGCACCTAATAGTCTTCCATCACTGAATTAAAAATTCAGATAGTCTGGTACCTAAGTATAGTGAGTTGCTTACAAGTCACCGTGGTGATCTCAGGTCTAAGGGATACTTATACCCATATCCTTTGCGAGTAACTCTTGACAGCAGAGTGCTCCACAGTTGGATCACATTCAGTGAAATGTATCTCTATACTTCACCTGCATGCCATAGCAGTATCTTCATACTTCTTAATTAAGAGGACAATCAATATTTATGGCTTACAGCGATCTATACTCAATACATTATCGTCCTAGATAACAACAAATGATTTGGTCGCGAATATGTTTAAGGACTAAATGATAAATCCTTCTTTGTCGAGTCTAAATAGTCCTAAGAACTTTATCACAAATGAGTTCATTATAGGAAGATGGATAAAAAATAATGAAAATATCAAAATAATAATTTTATTTATTAATAATTCAAGTATAATTTATAAATCAGCTCAATCATCTACAACCTAGATGATTGATTTTAGGATATAATTTTCAACAGGACGAAACAATATGTTGACTCAACTATGGTCGGATGAAAAATATGCCGACTCGGCTACGATTGAGTGAAATAATGTGCCAACTCGATGATGATCAGATAGAATAATATGCCGACTCGACCATGATCAGACGAAAAATATGCTGACTCAGTTACGGTCGGACGAAATAATATGCCGACTTAACTATAGTCGGATGAAAAACATGCCAACTTGGGCAAAAAAATATGCCAACTCGACTACGGTCGGATAGAAAATATGCCGACTCGACTACGATCGGACGGAACAATATGCCAACTCGACTATGATCGGACAAAAAATATGCTGACTCGACTACGATCGGATGAAACAATATGCCGACTCTACTATGGTCGAACAGAACAATATGCCGACTCGGCTATGGTCAGACAGAACAATATGCAACAATTATCTATGATGAATGATAATTATATTCAAAGAGACAATATTTTAGAAAAAATTTCTTCATTATCAACTGAGGGCTATAAAAATCAAACTGAGCTCTAGTAAGAAAAAGAGAGAAACTACACCGATTGCCACTCAGCCTTCGATGCTACAACTTCAATCGTTGCTGTCGCTTTGGCCTCCTGGACTCCGATAGCAACCGAAACGACCATAGAATCGGGGCTCAAAGTCATGATAGAAGATACGCTAACTTCCATCATTCAATATGTCAAGTTACTTTGGACTTGGGAGTGGAGGGGGCAATGTTGGGATAATAAGATCTACTCGCCCCGAATTGAGATCAGCTCCTTACTGTACATCTACATAAGAAGAGCGAAGAGACCCCAAGAGGAGAGGCTCTGAAAAGCAATGAATTTTTGGGATGCAATCCTCATGAGTTATCCCAATCGAATCAGCATTGTTCGATCGATAAATGTTCATGGCCGACCACTGTTCGGCTAATGACTGTTCATGGCCGACCATTATTCATATCCGACCACTATTCATGGCCAACCACTATTCATGGCCAGCCATTGTTCAACCGATGACTATTCATGGCCGACTACTGTTCATGGTCGACCATTACTCGATCGGCAATTGTTCATGATCGACCACTATTCATAGCCAACCATTGTTCATGACCAACCACTGTTCAAATCCGACTACTGTTCGATCGACGACTGTTCATGATCAATCATTATTTATGACCGACCACTGTTTGGCCAATGTATCATATAATGAGTTATAACTGCCAGCGCAAAAAGTGCGTAACGGCCACTTCATGACCATATAATGAGCTATAACTGTCCATAATGGACATTAACTACCCACTCCATGATCATATAGTGTCGGAACAAGCAGGACCCACATGCCTAACCATCACAAATGGTTACTAATAATTTATCTGTAAAATAGAGGTAAATAAATAGTATCGATAAAATACTTCCAGGCTAGACTCTGCCAAAATTTCATTCTACTTACCTATTCGACCAACTCCCGCCTCTAACTTATGTATCGGAGAATCCCATCGAAAATAATTTCAATCGGTGAGAATTTTTTTTGCAAGTATTCTTCTCCGGCAACAAGCACAATAGAAGATTGGCCGCAACATATTCCAAGCTTCTTACCATGGACGTTTCGAGCGTTTTATTTATTTCTCCAGCAAAGCTACATGAAACATTTCATTTTTAAGTGAGTGAACAGTGCCCAAAGAGTAGAGGCAAATTTGCATTTCACAGAGCCGAGGAAAAGATACATGGAGGAGGTAGCGATGGAACTTGACTTCTCAACCTTCCAGTAGATCTTGTCGCCTTTTAAGTTGATGGTGACCGAATTCAGCAGATGGTTTAGCTGATTTAATTCCTCTTGAGTGTGAGAGTTGAGGTTTGGGGAGGCAACAATTTTTTATCTTCGAGTCCAACGATTGAAAAGCCGTGCTGCCGAGCTATTTTTGAATCTACCAAATAGATCATAGAGAGGCACCTCACACAGCCAGTTGTCTTCCAAAAGAGTGCATCTTTGCCACTACTAACCACATGCTGAATTCTTTTCCAGAAAGCCGGTAATGCTCGGACTACGTCATGTCATTAGCTCGAGCATCATTGAATCGGCCGCCAATTGCATGCAAGTCTCACCTTCGAGTGGTAGGATAGCTGAACTCGTCTTAAAAGCATCTTCTAACCCTAGAAGGGAGGTGTTGAGTTGTGTTAAATGCTTCGCTCCTAAACCTCCCTCATCTTTTTGCATACACACGATTTTCCAGTTCACTTTACAATTGAGACCATTAGCTCGCTGAGCACCACTCCAAAGAAAAGATCGGTTAAGGGAGTCGATCCTCCTGGAGACCCAGACCGATACAAATAATATAACAAGAGAGAGAGGTGAGGACAGAGTTTACCGATGTAAGTCGCCCACCAAAAGAAAGGAATTTTGATTTCCAAGAGGCCAGTTTGGATTTAATCCACTGAATCAAGACAATCCAGTCAGTTTTGGATAGTCTTCTACTGCCCAAAGGAAGACCAAGATACTTCATGGGAAAAGAAGAGATTTTACAATTAAGCCAAGATGCGCACTCTTCAATCAGAAGGGAGGTGGAGCCAACAAATGATACCGAGCTCTTCTCTTGAAGCTTGTTCGAAGCCGAAGAGGATGATCTTAAGCATGGCAATGTATTCTTTCTTTGTTCTAGTGAATATAAGAGTGTCGTCTGCATGCTGAAGTATTTTTGTACCTCCTGTTACCCAAGGAACCCCAAGACCTTCAAAAACACCTTCAAAGGCAGCCTTCTCAAACATCATACGAAGGGGGGGTCAACACCCATAATGAAGAGGAATAGAGAAAGGGGGTCATCTTGCTTGAGCCTGCATTTATGGTAAATCCAATCTCACCATTAACGTTCGTTGCCACCTGTTGGTGTAGAATTTGGTTGATGCCAGATCGAGTTGGAGCCGAGGAAGACGAGATCGCCGTCGGTGACCTGCAAAATAAAGTTCCATCTGGAGTCGATGGTGATGGCTCCGACGGGACCCTCTGATGATCAAGCCAGCTCTTCTGACCAACAAAAATGGAATGCTCAAGAAAAAGTTCAGCAGGATCGACTGAACACTCCTTTAAGAACAAGAATACCTCAGGAACATAGGGCCCATCCTCTAACGCCAATTCTGTTGATGCAGAATCTGATTGACGTCAGGACGAGCTGGAGTGGAAGAGGACGAGATCACCATCGATGATCTGCAAAATAAAGTTCCATCCGGAGTCGGTGGTGGTGGCTCCGACATGACCCTCCAACAATCAAGTCAACTCTTCTGGCCAACAAAAATGGAGTGCTCAAGCAAGAGTTCGGCAGACTTTAGAGGAGGAGAGGAGAGCTTAGAGAAAATATATCTGGAGGAACCCTTTTTATAGACGAAGCTTGTAGCGGATTGATAGTGACAGCTACAGCTGTCTAGCAGTGGACCGCTCGAGATCTGATGAAGTCTGTCATGGAAGGGAGCGTCGTCTGTAGTAGACTGATGATGACAGCCATCACCATCCGATAGCGCATCACTGTCGCCTACAGCGGACTGATAATGATGGCCGCAGCCGTCCGGTACTAAGCCACTCGGGACCGCATGGAGGGGTAAAGAGCTTTGACGTATGTCGATTCCAGAGGAGTTTGGAATTCTAGAGGGAATATGGTTAGAGAGGATCATCCGGAAGGAAGATTTGATTAAAAGAGAGATCTAAAAGAAGTTTAATTCCTAGAGGAATCTGATAGAAGGAGAGATCCGAAAAAAGTTTAGCTCCTAGAGAAGTTCGGATGAAGGAGGAGTTCGGCTCCCGGAGGGGTCCAACTGAAGGAGAGATCTGGAAGGAGTTCAGTTCCTGTAGAGGTCCGACAGAAGGAGAAGTCTAGAAAGAGTTTGCTCCTATAAAAATCTGACTGAAGGAGGAGTCCGGAAGGAGCTCGACTCCTATAGAAATTTGACTGAATGAGAGATCCGAAAGGAATCCGGCTCCTGTAGAAGTCCGACTGAAGGAGGAATCCGGAAGGAGTTCGACGCCTGTAGAAATTCGACTGAAGGAGAGAAGTTCGGCTCCTATAAAAATCCGACTAAAGGAGGGATTCGGAAAGAGTTCAGCTCCCATAGAAATCCGACAAAAGGAGGAATCCGGAGGAAGTTCGGCTTCCATAGAAGCCCGACTGAAGAAGAAGTCTAGAAGGAGTTTGACTCCTATAGAAATCCGATTGAAGGAGAAATTCGAAAGAAGTTTGGCTTCCGTAGAAGTCCAACTGAAGAAGAAATCTGGAAGAATTTTGACTCTCATAGAAGTCCGACTGAAGGAGAAATCTGGAGGGAGTTCGGCTCCCATAGAAGTCCGACTGAAGGAGAAATCCGGAAGGAGTTCGGCTCCCGTAGAAGTCCGACTGAAGAAAAAATCTGGAAGGAGTTCGGCTCCCATAGAAGTCCGACTGAAGGAAAATTCGGAAGGAGTTCGGCTCCCGTAGAAGTCCGATCGAAAAAGAAATTTGGAAGGAGTTTGGCTTCCGTAGAAGCTCGACTGAAGGAAGAATCCGGAGGAAGTTCGGCTCCTATAGAAGCCCGACTGAAGGAGAAATCCAGAAGGAGTTTGGCTCCCATAGAAATCCGACTGAAGAAGAAATTCGAAAGAAGTTTGGCTCCCATAGAAGTCCGATAGAAGGAGAAATCTGGAGGAAGTTCGGCTCCCGGAGAAGTCCGACTGAAGGAGAAATTTGGAAGAAGTTCGGCTTCCATAGAAGTCCGACTAAAGGAGAAATTTGGAAGGAGTTTTAGCTCCCATAGAAGCCCGACTGAAGAAAAAATTCGGAAGAAGTTCGGCTACCATAGAAGCCCGACTGAAGAAGAAATTCGAAGGAAGTTTGGCTCCCGTAGAAGTCTGATTGAAGGAGAAATTCGGAAGAAGTTTGGCTCCCGTAGAAGTCCGATAGAAGAAATCCAGAGGAAGTTTGGCTCCCATAGAAGTCCGACTAAAGAAAAAATTTGGAAGGAGTTTGACTCCCGTAGAAGTCCGACAGGAGGAATCCGGAGGAAGTTTGGCTTCCGTAGAAGTCCGACTGAAGGAGAAATCTGAAAGAAGTTCGGCTCCTATAGAAGTCCGACTGAAGGAAGGATCCGGAAGGAGTTTAGCTCTCGTAGAAGCCTGACTGAAGGAGGGATCCGAAAGGAGTTCGACTGCTGAGGGAGTTCGGCTGGGGCTCGGTCGCTGAGGAGTTCGATCGGAGCTCGACCGCTGAGGGGTTCGACTGGGGTTCGGTTGTTGGAGTTCGGTTGAATTCGGTCGCTGAAGGAGTTCAGCCACTGAATGAGTTCGGTTGTTGGAAGATAATTTTCGATTGAAGCTCTTCCGTGATTACCAGTTGCATTAGGCTAAGTCCTAGGCTAGACTTCAGTGGGAGTGGGATTTATTCCCAACACCATCTTTGATGAGGATAAAAGATTTTGAATCCATCCAATCTACCTTGAAGGAAAGTTGCGATGATGCAGTGCCTCTAATAAAAAGGTAGGAGAAATGCGATCAAAAGCTTTAGAGAAGCCGAGTTTGCAAACCATGCCTTCAACCGAAGCTCTTCTGGAGTCATGAATAATCTCGGAAGCACAAAGGAAGTTGTCTAAAATTAACCTACCTTGACATACGCTGTTCGAGCTGGATCGATGAGAGAGTCAAGAAAAGGCTACAATCTATTAACAAGCATCTTGGAGAAGATTTTCAAACAGCTATGAATTAAACTAATCGGCCTATAATCTGTAGCGTGGGTGGCACCTTCAATTTTTGGTACAAGAGTGAGAGTGGCATGGTTAATTCCAGCAAGATTAGAGTTTTAATCATACATCTATTTAAATATATATATATATATATATATATATATATATATATATATATATATATATATATATATATATATATATATATATATATAAGAGAGCAGGTCACCACTAACCAAGTCCCGGAAATGATGGAAGAAAACCACGGTGAAACGGTCGAAGTCCTGGACTTTTGTCACCTTGAAAGCCGAAGACCGCAGCCTTGATTTCTTCAATAGAAAAAGGGGCCTCTAAGGCACTAAGATCAAGGTCCAAGGGTTGGTAGATAGCATGCCAATCAAGTTTCAGCTATGGGTTACACCTTTTGCTAAAAATGCCTTTGAAATATTGTGTGAAAGCCTCAAGAATGTCATTCCTTGCAGTAAACTCACGGCCTTCACAGTTGAAGCTGGTAATCTAATTGAATTTCCGGTGAGCAATCGCAGATTTGTGGGAGGAGGAGGTGTTATTGTCACCTTCCTTGAGCCATTTGACTTTAGCTCGCTGTTTCCAATAAACTTCCTCATCCTTGTAGATTTGAGAAAGCTCCTGTTTGGGTTTCAACCTTAATTCAATCTCAACAGGGGAGAGCTTAAGGTGAGCCATTCCTCTCATGCAGTTTGTTGGTTGCATTAAAATCTCCCCCAACTATCTAGGGGCAATTGAAAGTAGCTCGGATTTGCCTAAGTTCATGCCAGAAAAGAGCCTTCAGGTCAGCATCAGTAGGGTCATAAACAGTTGTAAATGTCCAGGAGACATTTAGAATTTTACCTAACCAATCATGGACCGAAATTGAGAATTGGCCAATTTCATTTTTGAGAGGTACAAATCTAGCAGCGTTCCAACCTAGTAAGATGCCTCCGGCAGATCCAACAGCTTCTCGGATAACCCAGCTACAGATGTAGCCCTTGAAAGTGGCTGGTGTAGGATCCTAAAGTTTAGAGTCCTAAAGCCCAACTTCCTAACAATTATTGGCAACAATGAGATCTCAAACAATCCTCCTTTTAATGGGGTCACCAAGACCACGAACATTCTAACTCAAAATTGACATGGGAACAAACAAAACAAGCAGATTCTATTTTTTAAAGCATCTTGATATAGGAACAGAGGGACTCTAAGACAGCAAAACCAAAATTTCCATGGAAGAAAACCTAGAAAGAAGTGGATTAACATTGCACGAGCAAACTAGACAAGGTGACGCCCACAAGTGTGCCTCCAATTATTGCCATAGAGTTGGCCTCACAATTTTCAATGAGTTTTTTCTTCATGACACAGGGGAGATTAATAGTCACGGAGTGTAGGGCTTTCTTCCTTGGTGCCCTTCCGCCCATTCCTGCAAGCTGGGAGGAGCTTAATAGTCACGAAGTACAGGGCTTTCTTCCTTGGTGCTCTTCTACCCATCCTCACAATAGCTTGCAACCCTTGAAAGGATTAATCTCGGTTATCGCAGCAATGTCTCACAATCCAAGTACCAAAACTAGAGAGGAAAAATGTCTTCTTATAGAAGAGCTCTCCCATGCTCCCTCGGACTCCCGTCTGCCCTCCAATTCCATCAAAATCGGGGGAGAAGAAGACTCCTAACGGGAGAAGAAGACTCCAGTTAGGAGTCTTCTTCCTCTCTCTTTCATGTGTGACATAGGGGTATTGGGCCTTTTTTAATCTTTGCCAGGTCTAAAAGCTCAAAAGGCTGCGATATTACGCTGAGAGTGGCTGGTGTAGGGTTCTAGAGTTTAAACTCCTAAAGCCCAACTTCGTGACAATTATTGGCAACAATGAGATCTTAAACAATCCTCTTTTTAATGGGGTCACCAAGACCATAAATATTCCGACTCAAAATTGACATGGGAACAGACAAAACAAGCCGATTCTATTTTTTAAAGCATCTTGATATAGGAACAAAAGGACTCTAAGATAGCAAAACTAGAGTTCTCATAGAAGTAAACCTAAAAAGAAGCAAATTAACATTGCACAAGCAAACTAGATAAGGTAACACCCACAGGTGTGGCTCCAATTATCGCCGTGGAGTTGGCCTCATAATTTTCAATGAGTTTTTTCTTCCTGATATGGAGGAGCTTAATAGTCACGAAGTGCTGGGCTTTCTTCCTTGGTGCTCTTCGTCCATTCCCGTAAGCTGGGAGAAGCTTAATAGTCATAGAATGCTGGGCTTTCTTCCTTGGTGCTATTCCATCCATCCCCATAATAGCTTGCAACCCACGAAAGGATTAATCACGGTTATTGCAGTGATTTCTCACAATCCAAGTACCAAAACTAGGGTGGGAAAGGATCTTCTTATAGAAGAGCTCTCCCATGCTCTCTCGGACTCCCATCCTCCCCCGAATTTCATCAAAATCAGAAGAGAAGAAGACTTCACTTAGGAGTCTTCTTCCTCTCTCTTTCACATGTGACACAAGGGTATTGGGCCCTTTTTAATATTTTCCAGGTCCAAAGGCCCAAAAGGTTGGGTTATTACACTAAGAGTGACTGGTGTAGGGTCCTAGAGTTTAGACTCCTGAAATCCTACTTCTTGACAATTATTGGCAATAATGAGATCTCAAACAATCCTCTTTTTAATAAGGTCACTGTCGGGGATAAATCTCGCTCCTGCCGAAGCCCGGTCCGACGCTCAGCATAATGCAACCAGTAGCCGCAGAAGAGCTTCAGCGCACTGGTCTAGCCGAACTCCTTCAGCCGGTCAAACTGCCAAGCGGCCGAACTCCCAGCGGCCGAACTTCTTCCAGCAGGCCGAACTGGTCAGCTCCCGAGCTTCTTCCAGACTCCCAGCGTTGAGACCGAACTTCCTGGGCGGCCGAACTCCTTCGGACCGACTCCAAGCGGCCAAGCTTCAATGAAGTCCTCTCAGCGGCCGAACTCCTCAGCGGACGGGCTTTAGCGGAATCCCCAAGCGGTCGTCACTCAGGAGCCCGAACTCCTCGACAGTCGTCACTCGGCCGAACTCCTCAGCAGTCGGGCTTTAGCGGAATCCCCAAGCGGTCGTCACTCGGTCGAACTCCTCAGCGGTCGCCCCTCGACCGAACTCCTCAGCGATCGCCCTCATCGAACTTTGGTCGACCGAGCTTTTATCGAACTCTCAAGTGTCCGAGCCTCAGCCGAAGTCCAACAGCCGGCCGAACCCCAAACGGCCGAGCTTCGGATTCTCAGCAGCCGAACTCTTCAGCGGACGAGCCTTAGCTGCATACCTCCGGCCAGACGCCTATGGGAGCCGAACTCCCTCCTATCTTCCTCTTCAGGAGCCCGAACCCCTCCGAAATGGGCACACGACGGAGGCCTTCAACCCTTCATTCGGCAAGCTCTGCAACCATCACCATCATCAGTCAGTCCGCCGCAGGCGATAGCGACCCACTGTCAGGCGGCGATGGCTGTCACCCTCAATCCGCCGCACACGGCACCAGCCCATGAGACTGACTCCGTCGAACCTCGAGCGGCCCGCCAGCACATGCGGCTGCAGTTGTCACCATCAAGCTCCACTATATAAAGGACCCTCCCGACACGCTAAGGCTAAGCTCTCTGAACTCTCGACTCTCTAAGCTCTCCTCCTCATCTCTAAGCTCCGGAACTCATTCCGAGCACTCCATTACTGTTGGCCGAAAACTAACTTGACCGTCGGAGGGTCCTGCCGGAGCCACCCCCCACCGGTTCCGGACGGGACTTCATTTTGCAGGTCCCCGACGGCGACCTCAGCGGCCTCGACTCCGGCGACCTCCGGCGAAGATGGATTTCTGCACCAACAGATTGGCGCTAGAAGGAGGGCCTGAACCTTCGAGGTTCCCTTGTTCTTAAAGGAGTGCTCGGCGACCCTTCTCTTCCCTCTCCGGAGATCTTCCTTTTCTCTTCCGAAGAGAAAATGCCACCCAGGAGAGCTTCGGCACGGCGCTCGGCGGCCTCCGCGACCCGATCCC
Organism: Cocos nucifera; assembly: GCA_006176705.1. Lineage (NCBI taxonomy): Eukaryota > Viridiplantae > Streptophyta > Magnoliopsida > Arecales > Arecaceae > Cocos > Cocos nucifera. The sequence goes on from QRFJ01000271.1 coordinate 290,479, forward strand.
GTCCAGGCCCGTCTGTTCCTGCTTCAGCCCCGGCGGCCTAGGTTCCACCTGCACCCACGGTGGATGTGAAGCAGTTCGGCCTGCTTGTCCGACAGATCCGTGGCCTCACGGAGGCGTTGCAGGCTATACAGCAGCCTCCGGTGGCGACTCCACCAGCAAGCCCGCCATGAGGGCGCGAGGAATCAGCCTTAAGGAAGAGCCCAATCGCCCCTAAGAGAGAAACGGAGAGCAGAAGTTCCCCCGCCGAAGCGGAATGAAGTTCGGCGCGAGGAAGGCCGAACCCACCCATGAGCCCGTCATCGAGGAAGCTCCGACAAAGAAGTATGAAGTCCTCCCGCGGAAGCTTCCGCGGGAAAGCGGAACGAAGTTCGGCGCAAGTGAGGCCGAACTCACGCTCCAGTATGTCCCCCAAAGGAACCACCTACAAAGTGTTCACCGGAGGCGGAACGAAGTTCGGGCAAGAAAAGCCGAGCTCCCCTCGAGCTCGTCCGAACTCGTCCGAACAAGAGCAGCAGGAAGTTCTCCCACGGCGGGTCTCGCGGGAAAGAGGAATGAAGTTCGGCTCGAAGAAAAGCCGGCTCCCCCCAAAGCTCATCATCAAGGCGAAATGAAGTTCGGCACAAACAAGGGCGCAAAGTTCCCCCGCGGGATGAAGTTCGGGATGAGGGCGGAGGAAGTTCTTCCGTGGAATGAAGCCGAACTCCTCAGCTCAACCTCCAAATGAAGTTCGGCGCGGCAAGGATGGAACGAAGCCCCCCGCGGAATGAAGTTCGGCACAAGCAAGGGCGGAGCAAAGTTCTCCCACGGAACGAAGTTCGGAGGAAGACCAAACTCATCAGCTCATCGAAATAAAGTTCGACGGAAGCAAGGCTGAACTCTCCTTTTGAGCTTATCAATGAAGCTCGGCGCAAGCGAAGCCGAACTCCACCTTAAAGCCCACCATCACAGTGAAGTTCGGCGCAAGCAGTGGCGAAGTTCTTCCACCAACGAAGTTTGGCATCAGGGAGGCCGAACTCCGCAGCAGATCACCCAAGTGAAGTTCGGCCGCGCTCGAGACCGCCCCAGGGTGATCGAGGCCGAACTCCCCCTAAAGTACGTCGCCACAACGAATTCACGGGAGGTGCGATAAAGTTCGGACAAGTAAAGCCGACCCCCTCTCTGCGAGCAGGGAAGTCCGGACAAAGAAGCATGAAGTTCTCCCACGGAAAGTTTCGTGCGGGAAAGCGGAATGAAGCTCCACGCAAGCGAAGCCCGAACTTCTCGAGCTCACCGCAAAGGAAGCCCCGACAGAAGGGCGCGAAGAAATCCTCCTCCCGAAAGATTCCGCAGCTACGACCCGCTCCTCTAACTCGAATTCTCGGCGAAGTTAAGAGCCGGCCGCCAAGTCCTGAAGGACTACGGCCTCCCCAAACGTGCGCGATCAAGGCAAGTAAAGCCCCTACCATCGCGACCACGGCCACGACACTGAGGAATACGTTCAGCTCCAAGACGAGATTGAAGAGCTCGTCAAAAAGGGACGATGGGATAAATTCCTCCGACGCCGGTCTGAAGCAGGAGAAGATCGGCTAAAGGCGCTGCCGTAACTAGAAAAGACAAGAAGGTCGGCCGCTTCGCGGCGTCATCAACGCCACCCCGGGGAGGAGCTAGGAGCTAGCTACATCGGGGACTGTCGTCCCCAGCGACAAAGTCAAGAGAAGCATGTTCCAAACTAAGAAGGCCGGCATGAGATAGAGGAGGTCATCTGGACGGGACTTACTGCCCGAGGGAACTCCGAGGAACAACACCCCGACAACCCTCGAACGGAAATGCGCTGCTATCAGCTTCTCCTCGGTAAAACTCTCCCCTCTCAATAAAATCATTTCTGGATGCGAAATCTATGCGATGACAGGGAAGAAGCAGTCAGCCGCGTTAGGAACAGGAGGAGAACCTCGTCCTAGCGTGAGCAAAGTCGAAGGCCCCGTCCACAAAGGACGGGATGGGGGGAGAAGCGAGGACGACGGTCCTCATGTGCCCCCACAGCCGGCTAGGAACAGGAGGAGAACCTCGTCCTAGCGTGAGCAAAGTCGAAGGCCCCGTCCACAAAGGACGGGATGGGGGGAGAAGCGAGGACGACGGTCCTCATGTGCCCCCACAGCCGGCTAGGAACAGGAGGAGAACCTCGTCCTAGCGTGAGCAAAGTCGAAGGCCCCGTCCACAAAGGACGGGATGGGGGGAGAAGCGAGGACGACGGTCCTCATGTGCCCCCACAGCCGGCTAGGAACAGGAGGAGAACCTCGTCCTAGCGTGAGCAAAGTCGAAGGCCCCGTCCACCAAGGACGGGATGGGGGGAGAGGCGAGGACGACGGTCCCCATGTGCCCCCACAGCCCGTTGGGAACAAGAGGAGAACCTCGTCCTGACGCGAGCAAGGTCCAAGGCCGAGCCCCAGAGTCTACGGTAAGCTTCACTGCAGAAGACGAGGTCTCCTTCATCAGAGACGGGATCTCCCCCAAGCGATCATAACCTTGACTGCAAAAGAGGAGGTCTCCCCCGAATCGACTTCGGTTGATGAAGGCAATGTCAACTCCGACCCTGACCACGGGGGGCGACATTGACTCCGGCCTCAACGTCGGCTTCACCAATTTTGGCTGGAAACGAGTCCCACTTCAACTCCAAACATCGACTGGGGATGAGACCTCCCCCAAGCCTCAGCTTCAACTTCAGCGTCAATATTGGCTGGAGATGAGACCTCCCCCGAGCTTCAGCTGCAACAAATGCGGAGCCTGGAAGAAGACTTCGGCAGTCGCCTGTTTTGGTACTCCCTTCCTTCAATTTTTGAACTCGGGAGTGGGGGGGCTACTGTTGGGGATAAATCCCGCTCCTGCCGAAGCCCGGCCCAACGCTCAGCCCAATGTAACCAGTAGCCGCTGAAGAGCTTCAGCGCCAGGCGCCAGGCCGAGCCCCTAACACGGCCGAACTGCCTAGAGGCCGAACTCCCCTGCACCAAGGTCTCGGCCGAAACCAAGGTCCGGGCCGGCGAACTCCCACCGCCAGCCGAACTTCCTGACGGCCGAGCTCCTTGGACTCCAAGCGGCTGGACTTCTTCAGGAGACGGACTCCTCCCAGACGCCCGTTCGGCCATCCGAGCTCCTCCCGGTTTTCCCTTCAGCCGAACTCTCCTCGACCGAACCCAGGCGAGTCCATGCAGCCGAACTCCTTCGGACCGACCCCAGGCGAGCCCATGCAGCCGGACTCCTTCGGATCCCACGGCCGAACTCCTTCGGACCCCACGGCCGAACTCCTTCGGACTTCCCACGGCCGAACTCCTTCGGACCGACCCCAGGCGAGTCCATGCAGCCGAACTCCTTCGGACCGACCCCAGGCGAGCCCATGCAGCCGACTCCTTCGGACCCCACGGCCGAGCTCCTTCGGACCCCACGGCCGAACTCCTTCGGACCCCACGGCCGAACTCCTTCGGACCCCACGGCCGAACTCCTTCGGACTTCCCACGGCCGAACTCCTTCGGACCGACTCCAGGCGAGCCCATGCAGCCGAACTCCTTCGGACCGACCCTAGGCGACCGAACTCCTCAGCGAGCCCTGGCCGAACCAACTAGCAACCGAAGTCCTTCAATTGGCCAGCCGAGCTTCTTCGGGCCTCTCAGCGGCCGAACTCTACAGATGGCCGACCCTTCAGCCAGACGAACTCCCCCAGCTTCCCCTTCGGCCGAACTCTGTTGCAAGTCCGAACTCCGTTGGATGAACCGTCGCCTGCAGCAAGACCGGACGGCGCCTTCCTTTCCGTACCGGACTCCATGCGGCCCACGGCTCGCCGGTATGGCTCCCACGATCTACCGGACGACGCCTTCCTTTCCGTACCGGACTCCATGCGGCCGACTACTCGCCGGTATGGCTCCCACGACCT